>WEDG01008091.1:48635-155208 GCA_017591395.1 Schistocephalus solidus
CGTTTTCAGGCTCGGTGCCGTAATCAGCCAGACCGTCACCCAAAGCCCGGCGAGACCACCCTAGTATATGAAGCCAGATCTAGAGATTAGTATTGAGCACTTGGTCGGCCACTCAGTCAATAGGGTATCGGGCCCCCATCATCGGCCGTAGCGGCTGCCTGATCATCAAAAATATTTTCCGAGGGAACTGTGAGACAGAGGGTAATGGTTTCCAATCGCCTTCACACGTAACCTGCAACTCGGACTAATTTCTCGAGCGATTACAAAGGACCATCATCGCAAGTTCAGAACCAGCATACACCTCAGGGTTCATTGGCCGCAATAATGTGCGCAATTTCTTTTCATCAGTTTGACATAACTTAACATCACTCACGAGGAATATGTAGATAGGGAACGTTTGAAATCCGTAAAATACTCGACGCGAATACGTCAAGCTTGTTGCTAAAATCCTGTAAAATAATTGGTCTGTTAAAAGTACGATAGAAAGAAGAGCATCACTAGGGAGACGCTCCGGTCACCGTGTCTCCGTGTCTTACTCTGTTCATTGGGCGACAGATGCCACAGCAAAAGGACCGGGTGGGGTTTTAGCGCCCCTTCACGTACGGCCGAACGTCTTATTGCTGTGGCGCCGTTCGGAACGCACGTATACACAGTCCTCTGATTTATTCGTTTAGGCAGCATGGATTTTACGTAAATTTACAAAACAGATCAATTTCGATACTGCATGTGCACACTTATTAAAAGTGGGGGCGTAACTTTGCTCCATCAATGTAAAGCATCTCGTTGGACAATTGATAACTTGTGTTTGAGGATGGCCCTCTCTCCTGATGAGATGGTCAAAAGAGATTACCCCGACTGAGTCTACCTTACAAGTTTAGATTCCCTATGTGTATGACTTCTTTGACTGATCTCAACATTTCCACATCTGATTTGCTTGTTTTTTTTCTTATCCATTTTCCTACAGACCTTTCCCGTCTCAGGGTGGACCTGTGATACATGGGCATTGGAAAAGAGATTTTCTCCACTGTATTTCGTGCTAACTAATGAAACCATCTACTGACCAATCACCCACATTCCTCAGTCATAAAGCGCTTATAGTTACCCTAAGGCTGCCTTGGCAGAAGACAACCTCGGCATGCGTGTTCACACCTGCCAAGTCGCGCTAAAGCGACGAAGCAGAAACCTAGCTAATGGACTGACACCTCCTTCCCCCTCCCTCTTCATCTGCCCTATGGTAGGACTAGACACCGCTGATGCCCTTCAACCCTCTAACCCATACGCACTGGATGTTTAAACATTTGTCACTCTACCCTCCCTTATATTGCTGGAAAGTCTAATTATGAATAATCGAACACATACGCTCGACAAACTTGACTTCTTAAAATGCGCACATGGGTACCATCGCTGTTCACACAAATTACTCGTGAAAGTAAGGGTAGAGCTATCTGATCTTGCAGTTGCAAAGACGTTAATGTTGTCAATGTTGTTTTGCTGGAGCCTAGTATGCCTTGTGAGTTAAAAGACAGTGCTATGGGTGAATCATTCGTTGGGAGCAACGATCGACAATGTGTGGCTTTCGCTAATTAACTGCAGGCGCATTCACGTACCGCATGTCGTGACAGAAGACCAAGGCTGCCTCTCAGCGTTGCAGGATGGTTTCTGTCGTCACACTCTGAGGTGCCTGAGCGCCCTCCACCACAGCAAGCCTTTCCTAAGAATTTCTTCTCTTCTGACTTTTGGTTAGCGGAACTTCTAACTCTCGGTACAAGCGAAAACGCGAGGGGTAATTTAGATGAAACACACGCGATCGCTAGGTCAGGAACTCTATTTGCCTGACGTTTCGGATTCACGCTCGAACCAATCATCAGATAAGGGTTAAGAGGACCGATTCCACTGCTGCAATTACGTTAATAGGTTTTGCATCAGTGGCGTAAATTCTCGCCCAAGCAATCACACAATGCGGTCTTCTCTTGGTCAATTTTCGGACGGTGTTTGTGAAGCCTCACGGGGCAATATTGAAGGACCGCACAGATAATTCGTCATCCGCGGTTAAGACTACGCGTTTCGCCTGCTGCTTGTTTCCCATATATGAGGATGCCTCTGTTGAGGATTCCGAGCTGGAATCCGAGGCGCCATGCGAGTAAAGTCCTCGTCCCGGTGATAGTGTCTAGTTCACCCTTGGGGAATTTTTCTTGTCGTCCTTCACATTTTCGCAGTTGGTAACTCATTATAAACACTAATCTGTCTTTGCGATGTTCATTAGAGTTAGGGCGGATGGTGATGGTGGAAAATTGTCCACCAGAGGTACAGCACATTTGGGCAACTGCTTCTGTCTCCCCATTTCCACTGCCCTCAGACGCCAGCTAGCCCGCCCGTCATTCCAAACCCTAGAATCGATGTTGATCGTCGGGTTTTCTCAAGCCTTAGAAAGTGCCGGTGGACACGACGCGACATTTCCATCGCCACAATGATTCGCGTGTACTGTGAATCCGTCTGTGTTGTCCTTCACCCTGGTTGTGAATGCTGGGCTATACGCGTGGAAGATGAACGGAAACTGGAGGCATTTGACCAGCGCTGCCCGAGGACCATCCTCTAAGTGAAGAACACAGACTTCGTCTCAAATGAGACAGTCCGCAATCGCAACGAAAATATCACAAGGATATCCCAAGCCATTCAAGAAACACGACTGATGTGGTTCGGCACATTCTTCCTCACCCACCTCACAAGCTCAGTGGTACTGCCCTTGATCCCACCCCACTACCCAATTGGAGGAGTTGATTTGGGGATCAGCTGAAAACGTGGACCGAGGCAGTCAGTCAAGACATGGAAGTTGTTCTTGGACCTTCAGTATTCGGCGTCCGTCGTTGGCGAAGATAATGGATTGAGCTGTGCAGGTCTGCTGCTGCAGACCATCACACCTCGAGAGGCACAATCCGTGACATCATCGAGGCCGGCTAGACCAGGTATGATCGCAGCCATAACAAGTACAAATGATTAAGTGCGTGTGGTAAAATCTCCGACACCTTCTCAATGCTTGCTTCGGATTCAGGAGACATAGTATTGACATCCAGGACGTGCATTTCCTTCCCAGCAAGGTCTCTACCACTTGTAATGTTCCGATCCCTTCTTCCGGAAGTTAATTGCAGTGGTTCCTGAGAATGGCGGCATGACCCCTGGGTTCCTCTCGAACTGTACTGACGTCATTTTCCTGCTGACTAACTTGCCCTGGGGTTCCAATCGTTTCTCTCTCTTTACACCTGTAAGCCACATCGCATTTTACTAGACTTGATGACTGATGCAACGCTCTTGACTCACTTCCACGTGGAGGCACCCACCTGCCACATTGTTGGTGCTTTAAAGTTCGCTGTTGGCAAGTGACTGTAAGAAAATCTCATGGGTTTTGCTCGCTGTTTAGCTTTTATTTCCTGCGAGTTTTCACCTACCAAATCGTGATACTACACGTTTGGAGAGGAGCTTCTGACAGTCTGTTTACTCGTGAAGCCCTTCAAGCAGTTTCTTTAGACCAGGGACCTCAGCGTCTTCATGGTCACAAGTCTCTCTCCCGTCCAACTTGCATAAACTCAGCTCCCCGAGATCCACTAATTGGACTGAGACTCCGAGTTCACCTCCAATATCCATTCTGCCGAAGATGTTAAACAAAAATAGCTGACTAACATCTTCGCAGGCCCTCAATTTCCCACCTCCGTCTCTCTCCACCTGTCAGCCATGGCCTCAGAACAGTGCCGCGTCAGCTCCTCCTGTGATGAGATGACAATGTCCGGGACGCCCCACTTACCACTGGCCATGCCGCAATTCTGCGTGATCTTCTGCCTCCTTTCATCGCCACCCCACCCCGTCAACGAACTATTCCCCCTCACTTTCGCAATCTCTCCTGGCCTGGGCTCCGAACTACGACCAAAATAAGGCTAATCGGTTCGCTTGGCCCTGCATATGAAACGACCGAACGACGTGGACAAGGACTTATACTAGATATCACTGGAGCAAAGTCTACGAACACACCAAAGTCCCCTGTCATTACCCGACCTGGTACGCAGCAATCACACGAATCGTATGCATGTTTGACTGTTGTCCCAAACACAAACACAGCAGAAAAACAATTCTTTGAAGTGTCTTTGAGGATCTCACCAACCTCCTTCACAGTCTTCCCCAATATATGCAGACCTTATCCGTAGTCCTTCCACCGTCCATGGACCCTTATTCGTATCCAAGAAAAGGCTTGGCAACATGCACTCCCCTCTTCGTCCGACGTGGCCGAATACCTTGGCTCTTGTGCCCATCCTACCACGTTTCCTACTGAGTGGTTTCTCGTTAACTCCGGACATTACGTATCCACCATGGTATAGGAAGTAACGGTGGCAATCACTTCAATATTACGGTCCGGGAGAGTTGACACGAAATTGTACAGAAGTCATCGCAGTGAGGTCGATCCCAGCAGTGAGTTGGAGATGAACTATGGAGGGCCTGGACCGTGTGGCAGTACTTCATTCGATGGGAGATATATGAAGTACACTCGGAGACACAGTGCATACCCCTAACTCATGCAAAATGCCGAAATTTCCGAAAAATTGCTTATCACGCGTAAACCGGTTGCTATCCCGGGATTGTTATAGTCCGAATTTGACTTGAGAACCAAGGAAAGAGGCTGGTGGTCCGGGAACACAATGAAGTCTTTGCCTCAAGGAAGTGCCGGACGTGTTTCATGGCTAAACAGGTGGCCAGAAGCTCCCATGTACATGCGCTGTAGTGCAATTCGACACACGAAGATTTCCAGAATAATCAAACAAACGGGTTCGGGTTTATCTGCGGCGTATTCCTGTTGGAACTCGAGAGAAGGTTAATGTGCGGCAAATGGTGGCAGAATAGTTCGGACGTAACCAGGGGTAAGAGTTCACCACGGATAGAAACCACTGCAGCCGACTTTCGCATATATATATATTTTAGGTATACTCCTGGGTATCCCGTCCGCCTACTGAAACATCGTCAATGCCTGCGATCAGTGCTGCAGGTCCGGCTGACAACATGCTCTAATGTGTTCTGTACGCATCCTCTACAGAAAACCATCCTCTCTATGTTGGGGCCTATCTGTTGTGTAGTGATTAGCTGTATGGCGCGCATCTTTTTGTTGTTCAACGTTTGGTTCCGGCCCTGAATGCGTTCACATTGTCTAACTGATATTTTCCTCCTTGTATTCCCTAGACCAAAGGTCATACGTGGGAATTTGAATAACCCAAAGGGAGTGGTAACTGCGGTTTTTGGCACATCACTCTCTTCAACTGATATTTGGGGATAAGCCTGAACCAGATTAATCTGAGAGAATACACTCTTATCACGTACCATGAGGGTAAAGCCTTGGATATATGGGATGGGATATTGGTCAGGAATGCTGACTGGTTTCAAAGCCAAGTAGTTTGGGGGCGCATGTTCACGACAGAAAAAAGTTCAAGGTGACGAGCCACGCCGGTCAACGCACCGACTTGTAGCATCTGGCTGATAGGGCTAACGCAAAAATTGGAGCCAAGTTTAGGGTTAGGGCGAAGGTTTTGGTTAGAAGAAGGGCACGAGAATATTGCTTTTGTGCAGCTTAAGTCATAGACAAACCCTAGCTACCGCGACCCTCAGGCCCGGTCTCGACTAGAAAGAGGGGTTGGCACAAGTCCGAGGCCGCGAGTACGGCATGCCCCACAGCGCCTTGAGCGAGAGCATGTCAGCATCGACCTTGAAGATGATTGGCCGGTTTGCGCAGCCGTGATTTGGTGAAAACCAGATTACAAATACACGCTGGAGTTGCTACAGGCGCCCCCGAGTAGGGTCACTACAGTAGGTGACCTAACTCGTGCAATGTGGGAGCAAATTTTCAGTGAGTAGTTTCGCGTACATTTGGCCTTGTTATTTTTGTTAGTTGAGTGGATTTGAGGCTCGGAAGGCATTTTACCAAAGAACTCTACATGTTCAATCTTCTATATTGAAGGGAAACATGCAGGAATTGTGTGAAATCGGAGGCTACGGGGCATCTAAGTAATTTCCTGTGTTATTTAATAGCACAGATCAAAGTACATCGTTCTTGTGCATTATGCTATAAAAGAACATTAAAACAAATAAGAAAGCTTTCAAATCAATTCCTTCTGTGACCGGAAATTTTGATCTTAATTTAACGAAACTCAGATGAATGGAAGTGTAATTAATCGCAGTGTTTTCTAAAAAGCAAGCAAATAATTAGGCTTTAGAAATTATTTTGCGCAAATTGTTAACGTTTTTGCCACAAAATGCAGGAATAAACATGATTACCAGTACTTTTGTTTTACTGCGTTGAAAATGAAAACCGCTAAAAAACGTACAAGCTACTGTGAAGATCGATTACAGAAACAGCTATGTTAACTTGGAAGTATGTGATAAGATAATTTTTGCATAATATAGTTTGCGCTAATCCGGAATTTAGAAACGCAATGGACAGAAGGTTAGCAGTTTTCGCAAAATCCAAGCATATATTTGGATACTCTGTGTATTGAAAGTCGTATCCCTTAACCAGGCCGCGTGGTAGATGCGTTGGACCAACACGGGGGCCACATCAGGGCATGGCAGGCGTTATTCAGGTTGCGGTCCTTTAACAAATGCCGAACATGGGAGGTGTGGTGGCACGCCTAGGGGTGGCTAGGGCTTAGGAGACATATGCGCCCTCTCCCATCTCCGGTCTTCTTGGCTCTGTCTTGACACCGGGCTCAGGTGGGGGAGGAGGAGAGTGCGGTAGCTGTAGCGAAGGACTACTATCACTTTAAACTAAATCATGTGCAAGTCTCCGTACCTGCACCACCCTTCTGTGGAGCGTACGGGAGACATCGTCGGATTATGACGGTGGAACTGTCGTATTGACAATCGATTGAAAACAGTGAAAATCCTCAAATATTTACCGGTGTTTCAAGAAAGAACTGAAAAGATATTGCAATCCAATACCAGAAAGAGCAAAAAAATTAAATATACACAAAATGGTATGCTTATGCTATCACCTGGCAATTCCATTTAAATTTATTCGTCACATTTTTCACGCTTTCAGAATTTGCCGTTTTATCAACAAGTTAGTATTTCTCAACAAAAGAATATTGCTTTTCACATTTCCTGTGAGTTTTAAATTCGCCTAGAGCAGTTGATTAATATTTTCAAGTTTTGTACATGCGTTGATATCGGTTTCTGCTTGATTATGAATCATGCGTAAATTTCGACATTTTGCGTGTGTTGGGTCACACACTGTACCTCCCCGCATATTTTTATCGCATGCACCTTAAACTTGTGGGTCATGTAAACGATTATTTTTTTCGGATGGTAAATTAGTGCGCACATCTTAATGGGAGAATAAGTTAAGCAGGGGGTAGCGATGGTCGGAATTGTTAACATTTAAAGCTGATGGAACCCTACCGTAAAATTAAGTTCCCCGACATTAACTCAAAACCATATCAAGCATGTAGGCGACAGGGCTACTCCAACTTCCGAAATTCTCCAAAAACCATCTTATAACCTGGAATTTTTAGTGAAAAAGGCAGACCAGCAAAGCTAAAGGAGAATAGAATTGTCGTTTTCAGGCTCGGTGCCGTAATCAGCCAGACCGTCACCCAAAGCCCGGCGAGACCACCTAGTATATGAAGCCAGATCTAGAGATTAGTATTGAGCACTTGGTCGGCCACTCAGTCAATAGGGTATCGGGCCCCCATCATCGGCCGTAGCGGCTGCATGATCATCAAAAATATTTTCCGAGGGAACTGTGAGACAGAGGGTAATGCTTTCCAATCGCCTTCACACGTAACCTGCAACTCGGACTAATTTCTCGAGCGATTACAAAGGACCATCATCGCAAGTTCAGAACCAGCATACACCTCAGGGTTCATTGGCCGCAATAATGTGCGCAATTTCTTTTCATCAGTTTGACATAACTTAACATCACTCACGAGGAATATGTAGATAGGGAACGTTTGAAATCCGTAAAATACTCGACGCGAATACGTCAAGCTTGTTGCTAAAATCCTGTAAAATAATTGGTCTGTTAAAGTACGATAGAAAGAAGAGCATCACTAGGGAGACGCTCCGGTCACCGTGTCTCCGTGTCTTACTCTGTTCATTGGGCGACAGATGCCACATCAAAAGGACCGGGTGGGGTTTTAGCGCCCCTACACGTACGGCCGAACGTCTTATTGCTGTGGCGCCGTTCGGAACGCACGTATACACAGTCCTCTGATTTATTCGTTTAGGCAGCATGGCTTTTACGTAAATTTACAAAACAGATCAATTTCGATACTGCATGTGCACACTTATTAAAGTGGGGGCGTAACTTTGCTCCATCAATGTAAAGCATCTCGTTGGACAATTGATAACTTGTGTTTGAGGATGGCCCTCTCTCCTGATGAGATGGTCAAAAGAGACTACCCCGACTGAGTCTACCTTACAAGTTTAGATTCCTATGTGTATGACTTCTTTGACTGATCTCAACATTTCCACATCTGATTTGCTTGTTTTTTTTCTTATCCATTTTCCTACAGACCTTTCCCGTCTCAGGGTGGACCTGTGATACATGGGCATTGGAAAAAGAGATTTTCTCCACTGTATTTCGTGCTAACTAATGAAACCATCTACTGACCAATCACCCACATTCCTCAGTCATAAAGCGCTTATAGTTACCCTAAGGCTGCCTTGGCAGAAGACAACCTCGGCATGCGTGTTCACACCTGCCAAGTCGCGCTAAAGCGACGAAGCAGAAACCTAGCTAATGGACTGACACCTCCTTCTTCATCTGCCCTATGGTAGGACTAGACACCGCTGATGCCCTTCAACCCTCTAACCCATACGCACTGGATGTTTAAACATTTGTCACTCTACCCTCCCTTATATTACTAGAAAAGCCTAATTATGAATAATCGAACACATACGCTCGACAAACTTGACTTCTTAAATGCGTACATGGGTATCATCGCTGTTCACACAAATCACTCGTGAAAGTAAGGGTAGAGCTATCTGATCTTGCAGTTGCAAAGACGTTAATGTTGTCAATGTTGTTTTGCTGGAGCCTAGTATGCCTTGTGAGTTAAAAGACAGTGCTATGGGTGAATCATTCGTTGGGATCAACGATCGACAATGTGTGGCTTTCGCTAATTAACTGCAGGCGCATTCACGTACCGCATGTCGTGACAGAAGACCAAGGCTGCCTCTCAGCGTTGCAGGATGGTTTCTGTCGTCATACTCTGAGGTGCCTGAGCGCCCTCCACCACAGCAAGCCTTTCCTAAGAATTTCTTCTCTTCTGACTTTTGGTTAGAGGAACTTCTAACTCTCGGTACAAGCGAAAACGCGAGGGGTAATTTAGAAGAAACACACGCGATCGCTTGGTCAGGAACTCTATTTGCCTGACGTTTCGGATTCACGCTCGAACCAATCATCAGATAAGGGTTAAGAGGACCGATTCCACTGCTGCAATTACGTTAATAGGTTTGGCATCAGTGGCGTAAATTCTCGCCCAAGCAATCACACAATGCGGTCTTCTCTTGGTCAATTCTCGGACGGTGTTTGTGAAGCCTCGCGGGGCAATATTGAAGGACCGCACAGATAATTCGTCGTCCGCGGTTAAAGACTACGCGTTTCGCCTGCTGCTTGTTTCCCATATCTGAGGATGCCTCTGTTGAGGGTTCCGAGCTGGAATCCGAGGCGTCATGCGAGTAAAGTCCTCGTCCCGGTGATAGCGTCTAGTTCACCCTTGGGGAATTTTTCTTGTCGTCCTTCACATTTTCGCAGTTGGTAACTCATTATAAACACTAATCTGTCTTTGCGATGTTCATTAGAGTTAGGGCGGATGGTGATGGTGGAAAATTGTCCACCAGAGTGTACAGCACATTTGGGCAACTGCTTCTGTCTCCCCATTTCCACTGCCCTCAGACGCCAGCTAGCCCGCCCGTCATTCCAAACCCTAGAATCGATGTTGATCGTCGGGTTTTCTCAAGCCTTAGAAAGTGCCGGTGGACACGATGCGACATTTCCATCGCCACAATGATTCGCGTGTACTGTGAATCCGTCTGTGTTGTCCTTCACCCTGGTTGTGAATGCTGGGCTATACGCGTGGAAGATGAACGGAAACTGGAGGCATTTGACCAGCGCTGCCCGAGGACCATCCTCTGAGTGAAGTACACAGACTTCGTCTCAAATGAGACAGTCCGCAATCGCAACGAAAATATCACAAGGATATCCCAAGCCATTCAAGAAAGACGACTGATGTGGTTTGGCACATTGTTCCTCGCCCACCTCACAAGCTCAGTGTTACTGCCCTTGATCCCACCCCACTACCCAATTGGAGGAGTTGATTTGGGGATCAGCTCAAAACGTGGATCGAGGCAGTCCGTCAAGACATGGAAGTTGTTCTTGGACCTTCAGTATTCGGCGTCCGTCGTTGGCGAAGATAATGGATTGAGCTGTGCAGGTCTGCTGCTGCAAACCATCACACCTCGAGAGGCACAATCCGTGACATCATCGAGGCCGGCTAGACCAGGTATGATCGCAGCCATAACAAGTACAAATGATTAAGTGTGTGTGGTAAAATCTCCGACACCTTCTCAATGCTTGCCTCGGATTCCAGAGACATTTCCTTCCCAGCAAGGTCTCTACCACTTGTAATGTTCCGATCCCTTCTTCCGGAAGTTAATTGCAGTGGTTCCTGAGAATGGCGGCATGACCCCTGGGTTCCTCTCGAACTGTACTGACGTCATTTTCCTGCTGACTAACTTGCCCTCGGGTTCCAATCGTTTCTCTCTACTTACACCTGTAAGCCACATCGCATTTTACTAGACTTGATGACTGATGCAACGCTCTTGACTCACTTCCACGTGGAGGCACCCACCTGCCACATTTTTGGTGCTTTAAAGTTCGCTGTTGGCAAGTGACTGTAAGAAAATCTCATGGGTTTTGCTCGCTGTTTAGCTTTTATTTCCTGCGAGTTTTCACCTACCAAATCGTGATACTACACGTTTGGAGAGGAGCTTCTGACAGTCTGTTTACTCGTGAAGCCCTTCAAGCAGTTTCTTTAGACCAGGGACCTCAGCGTCTTCATGGTCACAAGTCTCTCTCCCGTCCAACTTGCATAAACTCAGCTCCCCGAGATCCACTAATTGGACTGCGACTCCGAGTTCACCTCCGATATCCACCCTGCCGAAGAAGTTAAACAAAAATAGCTGACTAACATCTTCCCAGGCCCTCAATTTCCCACCTCCGTCTCTCTCCACCTGTCAGCCATGGCCTCAGAACAGTGCCGCGTCAGCTCCTCCTGGGATGAGGATGACAATGTCCGGGACGCCCCACTTACCACTGGACATGCCGCAATTCTGCGTGATCTTCTGCCTCCTTTCATCGCCACCCCACCCCGTCAACGAACTATTCCCCCTCACTTCCGCAATCTCTCCTGGCCTGGGCTCCGAACTACGACCAAATAAGGACCAATCGGTTCGCTTGGCCCTGCATATGAAACGACCGAACGACGTGGACAAGGACTTATACTAGATATCACTGGAGCAAAGTCTACGAACAAAACAAAGTCCCCTGTCATGACCCGACCTGGTACGCAGCAATCACACGAATCGTATGCATGTTTGGCTGTTGTCCCAAACACCAACACAGCAGAAAAACAATTCTTTGAAGTGTCTTTGAGGATCTCACCAACCTCCTTCACAGTCTTCCCCAATATATGCAGACCTTATCCGTAGTCCTTCCACCGTCCATGGACCCTTATTCTTATCCGAGAAAAGGCTTGGCAACATGCACTCCCCTCTTCGTCCGACGTGACCGAATACCTTGGCTCTTGCGCCCATCCTACCACGTTTCCTACTGAGTGGTTTCTCGTTAACTCCGGACATTTCGTATCCACCATGGTATAGGAAGTAACGGTGGCAATCACTTCAATATTACGGTCCGGGAGAGTTGACACGAAATTGTACAGAAGTCATCGCAGTGAGGTCGATCCCAGCAAGGAGTTGGAGATGAACTATGGAGGGCCTGGACCGTGTGGCAGTACTTCATTCGATGAGAGATATATGAAGTACACTCGGAGACACAGTGCATACCCTAACTCATGCAAAATGCCGAAATTTCCGAAAAATTGCTTATCACGCGTAAACCGGTGGCTATCCCGGGATTGTTATAGTCCGAATTTGACTTGAGAACCAAGGAAAGAGACTGGTGGTCCGGGAACACAATGAAGTCTTTGCCTCAAGGAAGTGCCGGACGTGTTTCATTGCTAAACAGGCGGCCAGAAGCTCCCATGTACATGCGCTGTAGTGCAATTCGACACACGAAGATTTCCCGAATAATCAAACAAACGGTTCGGGTTTATCTGCGGCGTATTCCTGTTGGAAATCGAGAGAAGGTTAATGTGCGGCAAATGGTGGCAGAAGAGTTCGGACGTAACCAGGGGTAAGAGTTCACCACGGATAGAAACCACTGCAGCCGACTTTCGCATATATATATTTTAGGTATATTCCTGGGTATCCCGTCAGCCTACTCAAACATCGTCAATGCCTGCGATCCAATGCTGCAGGTCCGGCTGACAACATGCTCTAATGTGTTCTGTACGCATCCTCTACAGAAAACCATCCTCTCTATGTTGGGGCCTATCTGTTGGTCATAGTAGCTAAAATGTACACACGGTATCGCTTGAGCCCTTAGATACGAACCTAGCCGCTACAACCTTCAGGCCAGGTTCCGTATAAGAAGAAAAGAAGTAAAAGGTCAGTTGAGGGAATAGTGTATTCTGTACAGAACTATTGGAGAAGGCGTTGGAAGGAGTTGGCAGCCAGACGAGGGCACGTTCGGAGCCTCGAACGTGGCAGCCGAAATTTGAGACCGTCGGGAGTCATCACACCACCTCCAGCAAGGTCATGAGTGAGTCAATCTTGAAGATGATTGGCCGGTTAGGAAAACATGTGTTGACTGTCACTGATGCACACGTACAAGTAGCCGCGAGAGACTCAGCGTTGCAGCAAGCGTCCAGAGTGGGGTCACTACAACAGCTCTACCTACTACAGTAAGCTAAGCTGTTGTCCTTCTGCTTTGCGCACTTCGACTTTCTACCCACTAAGCTTTTGCGATGGCATTACGTCGCTTTTTGAGGATAATCCTGGATGGCCTTTACGTACGAGCCAGGTTTTTTAGAGTTTGACTGACGATGCGCTGTAAGCCGATAAAAGTAAGACAAGCGATTCGAGGTTAGCATTCCAGGTGCAGGGAAGAAGAATGCTGTTCAAACATGGGAAGCTCGGGCATTTGATGAGAACTCAGTCAATCGATATATTGAACTGCGCAGTCACCTCCGGCCTCGAGCTACAGGACATTTATCTGCTTGTCGTTTTGTAGCCGCGCCTGAGACTATCAGCAGGGAATGTATCGGATACGGGTTTCGGATTCAAGTGGGAGGGCATTTATGGGAGGCCTGCATCATCACAGATGACTGCAATGTGTGCGGTGGTTGCCCTGTTGCACATATCAGAGTTGTTAATTGCCGGTATATCAGCATCGTAATCGATAATAACCGTTGGGAAACTGTGCCTATCCGCACGCGCGAATGAATAATTACCTCATCCAGAAAAAGTTCTACAGAAGCCACAGAAGCACTAGTGAAGCAGCTTGGAACTCATGTAGTTGGTAAATTTCGCAGTAAATATTGAATGTGTAGGCTAACTCACAAAATAGAGCACAGGTACTCCAGTAATACGAGAAGGATGTAAATATTCTTATCTTCAGAAGGACAGATAGACGCCGAATCTGTACATGTCTTTGTGAAAACTCGCTTTCATACCATTTATCTGTTTATTTATTTCAACGAGATGCCGAAAAACCCTGCAAATTAAAAAAAGATGTGAAGTTGGGGCATAGAAACGGGCGTATAAACGGGTGTAAAACGGGTAATACAAGGCTATTAGTTCAAGAAAGCCATATTGTGTAGGATGGTATGCAGCAGGCCAACTTACTCCTAACCCTTTCCCTAATACTGACCGTTAACCTAGACCTAACTTTAAACATAAACCGAAACATACACGCAGCTCTAACCCTAATTCTAACCATAGCCCTGACCCTAACCGTAACAAAAACCCTTAATCCTAATCGTAAAGGCTAATTTTAACCGCAAAATCCGGATGTCATCCCAAAATTCGAATACTTGCCCTAAATCCTTATCCGAATATAAACGCAAATCATGCCTACTCAAACCAAATAAGTCGGTATGTTATATAAATAAAACCTTATGCTTACATAGTCCATCATTAACCAGTTAGCAAACTCCAAGGCGTTACTGGGCCTGGCTGTTCTAGGTCGTCATAAATCAAAAACATAAAGTCTGAGCGAATAAGTGAGGTCATTGGACTGTAATTCAGTCAGTGCCACACAAACATATTTTCGGCCTAAAAGGTCTTTCGATTCTTGTCGAACAAATGCCAGGCAGTCGAAGTACAGAGGAAAGTAATTGAACTTTATCGACAACTATTATCACGGTGTAAATCTGATCTTGACCTGCTAATCTCCAGTCCCTTATTTGCCCAACTAATTTTACGTTACCATCTTTTTCTTGTCATTACATCGGTTTTTATTTTAATTTTCCGCCGTTTTTAGTAAAATGTCAATTTTCTCAAAAGATATGCAGTGCTGTCTTCGGTATTCTGGATATAAAGTTGTGTGAAAGATTGAAAAACGAGTCCCAAATATTGTTGGGATGGTATTTACTTACCACTACCACCGCCCACCCGTGAAATTATTTCCCAAACAACTTACAACATGGAGTGATTTTTTCTGGGCTATTTATCCATTATTATAGCCCTCAGAATTCTCTGGAATTAAATATCCTCTTCTGATGCCATGATGACATCTTCTGTCTCCTCCCTCCAATTTCCTTCGAAATGCATTATTATTTGGTAGAATAAGAAAAAAATATAGTCACTTGAACCTTCAGTCCCACAGCTGACTCTTTAACCCCTCATTTGGCAGTTTGTCAATTCACTAATTCCTTCTCTTCCTATTTATTACTCGCCTGTAATACCCTACTTCGTCAGAAAGGTTCTATCTGCCTGCCTAAAGTCGTGATCTCATCCGTTCTTCCCTCACTTACGCACCATTGAAATGTCCGCGCATTTCCGCTGGCTGGTAATGAGATTGGGCAAAATGCCTGACGTCTACGTGTATCGTACCCGCATACTGCCGTTTGACGGCCAATCCCGACGAGGTTCACCTCTCATAGTTGACGATTTCATTTGCAAGCTAAAGAAGCTTCAACTAAGCGATCAGATCAGTAAGTTAAAACATTAAGCTCGCTACGCTGACCACATCCTTGCAATTGCCACACAGAAATCGACGTAGTTACCCTCTTAAATGCCGTAATTTGAACACATTCGTCGATCACGCTCACGTTGGAGATGGAAATGGCTGGGTCGCTCCCTTAAGTAGGAGACCTGATGGTAGGGTCCAAAGAAACGCCTATCAGAATAAAACGTCATCTGGACCACATGAGAACTTGGCCAGTTTCATATCCCTCAAAAGATGACGCAATCTCCTCCGTTGTTCCGCGCAAACAGTTAGAAATATAGTTTAGATCGACCGCATCGAGGAGAAGCTTCGAAGGATCCAAGACGTGCTTTACAAGAACGGGCATATTGACCGGTTTATTACAAAGAGTTTTGCTGAATGACCAGAAAAACCCATCACATAGACGGACGACAAGCCAACTCTATTCCTCAAAGTCTCCTTTCAAGGATACACTGGGCGTTACCACCTCATAAGAAGTTTTGAGCACGCTATCTCAAGAATCTTCCCAACAGTAGCCCTGTTTTACGCGATGAAGGTAAGAATAGATCGCCAGGTAAGACTACATCCATGAGCATTTACTCATTTACTCTTACGGAGCAGGTTATATTGGTCACATGAGTGAGTCTATCTAAAAGAATACGAGAGCAACCCTCGCAAGATTGGAAAAAAGCGAAATTAAGAACATAAACAGCGCTATTCTCGCACAGATGCATTTAAGGCATGGCATGGACCCCAATAAAGCTTTTCGTGTAATTTATATGGTCCAGCTAAGTTGCCCTACACCACTTGGCCATTCTGTGTTAGAAACAATAGAAGCGTCCGCCATCTGATCACGAAAGCCGGTCTGGTGCACACAGAATAACCTCGTAAAAGCTCCGCACTTACGGTGTTCAAAGGTCCATTGACTACATGCCAGTCTCCGCGTCCTTCTCTCTCTCTCTCTCTCTCTCTCTCTCTCTCTCTCTCTCTCTCTCTCTCTCTCTCTCTCTCTCTCTCTCTCTCTCTCTCTCTCTCTCTCTCTCTCTCTCTCTCTCTCTCTCTCTCTCTCTCTCTCTCTCCCTCTGTCTCCCTCTCCTCGCCCGACACCGACGTTCCTCAATTTTCCCTCGCCCGACCATGTTTTAAGACAAATTTTATTTGATTTCTCTAATCACTGACTTGTTTTAATTGACCCTGTTCCTATGCAAATGTACTGTCCAGACAAGAATTTATAAAAACCAAACATATGCTCGCCAACTAGTCTTGTGAATTCTATATTCCCGCTCAGAACCGACAGGGCAACGGACCCGTGGGTCAGTGGTAGAGAGTTGCGCTCAATGACCAAAGTTCGTGCGTTCAAATCTCAGGTGATGCACACGTGAGATTGTGTATGACTGGCTGATGACGGCTACTAAGCCAGAATTGGCCATTCCAACCTCCCTCGTCTTTGTTGGTTGCAGCTTCTCCATTTTTGCAAATTTTGCGGTCCTACATTGATATTTTTCTTGTCAAGCAGACTTTTGCCGTTCCGTCAAATGGAGTCTCTAGCGTTACCGCCTCATCCTTAAAAAGGCTTACAATTGACCTTGCGAAGAACATTTTTAAATGGTTGCTACTTATTTCCTTTCGGTAGGTTAATATTAGTATATTTACTGGAGTTTTAGAAAGTATTGGCATTTTTGAGTACTTCCTGCCTTTACTACAATCAACCGGAGAATATCTTAGACCGACAGAACACAATGATTTTATGCAGTCCACGGTTATAATCCCTGTCATAATGACTGAAATAATATCTTCTGTCGGTTAGAATTTCTATTTATTGGCCAACCGTCCGATCATGCCGACCGAACAATAGGGCTCTATTAGGCATCACTTTCACGTATCTTAGTTCATCAAGTCTTCGAGAGAAAATTGTTGCATACTCTAGTACATAGGACGGAGGTGGAGAGGCCTATGTCTTGTGGTTTACGATTCGGTAATGGAAACCGTACAGGATGGTATTGTAATACGCTTTCTGGCCAAACAGTGGACACACGTTTACATGTCTATGAGTTGAAAATTAATACTTAATACGAAATTAATATATAGGATTATCCAATTAATTAACAAAAAAGCAGGAAAGTGAGTTGCACAAGTCATGTTCATAATCTCCCCAAATGCAATCTGAGGAACCTAGTTGTCCCAGAGTCCTATAGGATGTATACTGAAGAGTTTGTTCTGAAGTTAGGAGATATTGCATTAAAAGGACTTAGAAAAGTTTCGCAGGAACTGCATATGTTGCGGGATTTCAGAAGGAATCTAATGAGCAAGTATGTTTTATCTATGTACACCCACAAAGCACTAACCCAGAACGTTACAATCAGCCGCTGTAGGTTTAAATAGCATTTAATGCCTGCCGGTGGTAGGATCGACAACAATTTTTGGAACATTGTCTAATGTGCATTTCCTATGACCGTTTTGTGCGCAAGAGACGGAACTCGGGAATCCGACTTGCTGAAAGGGCCCATCGAGAACGCATATTGAACATAACTAAAGCCTAATCGTGAGGCTTTCGACACCCTAAATTATACTTCCACGCCCGTGTTCACAATTCTGTTAATTCGGGAAATTGTGAAACTATTTAAGTTCAGTTCAGTTCACTCTTATAAAGGTGAAGATAGGCGAACGCCTTTGAACTCCCTTTTGGTTTAAAAGTGGCTAAGAAAAAGCGTCGATAAATAAGGCAACTAGCCGTCAGGCAGTCGAAAATAATGCACAAAAAAGACCAGTCACTTATTTTGAGTAGTATAATTACATGCAATTTCACGTGGACAGTAAGTGAAAAGCTTGATGCACGTCCAGTTAACACTTCAGGGAATTCACACTGGTGGAGAGAACAACATCCGTGGGCAGATCGTTCCACGCTGCAACCACGCTGTTACTGAAGAAAAACTTGCGTCCATTGATCCTTGATTTATCTGTGCATAGTTTTAGGGGATGACCGCATAAATTGGGCGTCAGTCTGATTGAAAAAAATAATTGGGAACAAAACAGCAGTTCAGACCATTCATAATGCAAAAGGTTACTATGAGTTCTATGTTTAAAATTTTTTGTAACTAAAGATTGAAACCATTTAAGCCGTTTTCTGAACTCTTCAGGATCGCGCCTTTATGACAACCCCCGATTTTCGATCCTAGAATTTAGCGCTCATATTTCATTGTTTTCCTCCGTTAATCCTAATAAACCCCCTCCCCTTACGATACTACCTTTAATTAAGTACAGGAGTGGTCCGAAAGCACAGCTTTCAAATATTTGGCCTTGTGCCTTTTAATGTTCTGCAAAGTTTAATTTCGCCTTCAGTTGCCTATTTATAAACAGTAGTGAACGTCAAATGCTTCTAGCAACAACTCCAGCATTATTGTAGTAAACACTTAACCACTTGATCGAGGAAAGCTATAGATTTTGATTTGGATTCAGTCATATTATGGGTTGCTAAATTTACGGCTCGCCCGGTAGAATATGTGTCCTATCATGTGGTTTAGCACGATATAGTTCACGTATGCTGCTGCTTAATCCTTTAGCTAGACGTTACTTCCTTAATGTTTATGAACTAACTTCTTACGCAGAACATGTGTGCATATCCGCGTATGCGCAGAGTGTGCTCAGCGCACCAAAATGGTCACAGAAAGTTTCGTTTTGGAAGAAAAGAGGAAAGGTGTTCGGAAACCCCGATGCGATTCTGGGTCTATGCGCGAGTTTTTCTGCTAGAAAAACAAATAGATAACTTTATTAAAGGTTACTTTACAAGCAATATCAAAAGAAACCTACAGTGGGGATAGAGCTATCAAAGAAAAAATCGTCAAGGTCAAGTTCGAAGGCGGTTGGTTCAAATTTGAAGATAAGTGAATTCTCAAATTTTAAACAGATTTCTTCGTTTTCTGTCGAGACTATTAGCTTAAGTGTTGATAATAAATTGTATTTCTAAACTCTTTATCATCTGCACACACCTGCGGATATTGTATTTACCAGTAGGTGGATATATACCGTTTTAAGACTGTTTCACCCGACATAGCCTCAATAAAGTTCTTGCAGATTTACGTAAAAAGGACGGAATCTAAAGATTTATTCTCGAAATAGAATTGAAATTTTAGAAGTATACTTAACTTACATCGAAAAATAATTTGCAGTTGTTGATATATCAGTTGAGATAATTTTTAATACTGCGTAGCCTCTTCGCTTATTCTATTTTCAGTCTAAACTCGTTACCTAGACGACTTTTGCCTGCAGTGCTTTGCTTAAAACATATCGTATTACATATCGTACAAATATTATATATCTTACTACGCAAAGCATCACTATTGACAATTTTCCTTTCGTATTATCACTTTTAAAAATACTGATATTTTAAACTCAATATGAAACTTCAGTCACAGCCTAGACACAAATCACCTCTAAGCGTAAAATTTCCACAAGAATAACGCACCTCAAACATGAGGGAACTAGACCTTGACGCCCTGGAAAATTTAAATATTTATATTTCTCAATCTGATTCTCTATTCACAATCCTCGGTACCATTTTTGACGGAAGGTTGTCCTCACTCACTTTTCAACAATGCGAGAAAATTGAGCCGTTTATAAGCATGGTTAGTACCGAGTCATGTGACCGAAATAAGAGAAGATTCGAATTTCTTTTAAAAACGTCCATTAGAGTAAAATTCCCCTGGACGTCTTAGTTCATTTCCTTTACTCAAAGCGGCTTTAACTTTAAAGTCACTGAAGCTGAAAAGGTTGTCTTCCCGTAGCAAAACCCGCCAATTTTGGTCAAAAAGTTTTCCGCGATTGAAGTGGACCTTATTTTCTCTAAGCACGAGTAAGCGGAGCTGGCGGTTGAGAGTGGGGTTCTTCAGAGCTACGTCCTTGGCCCTATCCTCTTCCTTATATACATTGATTACTGCGTAACTGGCTAGGACAGTGACACCGCCATGTTTGCTGACGATATAAAGCTTTGGAAGGTCATCCACAAGGCAGCTGATGAAGAAAATCTACAGACGAACTTGCATCGACTCGAGGAATGGTCGCACAACTGGCTCCTCCCATTCAATGCTACCAAGTGCAATATTCTGCGATTCGGCAGAACCAGCTCCGGGCACCAGAGAATTTACTATCTGGACGACACACCACTAGCAGAGGTAGAGGCTCAAAAAGATCTAGGAGTATGGATCACGCCCAAACTGAAGTCATCGTTCCATTGCTCAAAAATAGCAAAATCTCCCATGTCAAGCTTGTATCTAATTAAGCGAGCGTTTGCAAAGTTCGACAAAGAGTGCTTTAATAAGGTCTTCGGGATTTTCGTGTGACCACAATTGGAATTTGCCATACAAGCCTGGAGACCGTGGTCTGTCAATAACCACAATACCCTTGAGAAGGTCCAAAGACGTGCAACCAAGCTTGTTCAAGGTCAAAGCTGCCTGCCTTACGAGACACGGTTGTCCAATCTTGATCTGTTTCCTCTGGACTATAGACAGCTACGCGGCGACCTAATACAAGCCTTTCGCATGCTGCGGGGTCAGGATTGTTGACTTGCATCTGGCGACTTATTTCAGCTGGCCACTACAGCTACTTTGCGAGGATATCCTATTAAACTACGTGTGACAGGTGCAAGACTCGACACAAGAAGGTTCTTCTTCTCCAACAGAGTGATTAAGGCCTGGAATGCTCTGCCGGCCGAAATAATCATGTCCCCATCCGTTGACACTTTTAAGCGGAAGTTTGACCAGTACAGCCATAAGGACCACCACGACATCCGAACCTAACGCATTTCCTGAAACATATTCCCACCCAAAGTTTCAGCGTCATATAACATACTACTCCCTATTTAAAAGTAATATTATTTTATAATTGTTGTCCAATGCCCTGTAGTGTGACAGGGAGATAACCCTATGTCCAATGGAACGTCGGGTTTCACACTCGTTAGCAAACGAGAAGCCTAGGTCTACACCTACAATGCCAAAAGTCATCTAAGAGGTTTGCCCTCTAGATAATGCAAGCCCACGGCCCTCCGGATCAACAGGGATTTCGATTCCAGCTGAATCTTCACCTGTTCACCTTGTTCCTGGTTCGAGTGAAAAAGTGTCAACGCCACGTCTTTCCCCACCCAAGCAAACCACGCCTGCTATAGCTGCAAACATTAGTCAACCTAAGAAAACCCCCAGTAAATCTTAGTCGTTGGCTAAGCCAGACATTAAAATCGGTAAAGTCATTACCGATGGGAAACCTGCTAACACCTCAGCATCTACAATAGATGTGAACACTAAAGCTAGCATATTTCTCAACCCAAAATTGTCCAAAATCCCCAAATAATTAAACCTTCTAATTATGTTAGCAGTTTTTTGAAACCACTTATTCATTTTTAAAAAGCACGTATTCCGCCAATTTATGCTGTGTTTATAATACTCCTTGTTATTCTGGCAATGAAAGTGGGTTCTGTGAGCGGTTTTAAAAAGTTGCAGAGACTCAATTTGATGTCAAAATAATCGTAGGCAATTTTAATCTGCCAGACATTTGCCTTCTGAACTGCTTTCTTTCAGGGTTCTGAGGGCATCAACTTTGCAGTTGTCCACATGCCCAGATATTTGTGTGATTTACGTTTTTTAATTTAGAATTTATATTTGGTTAGCACCGGCAAGGCACTGTCTAAACAAACATTAGTAACGAAACAAAGTTATGACAATGTGTCCAAATAAAATGAACAAATACTTAATAATGTACACAGAACTTTTCCTGCTATGTCAACCGCTAGCGATGATTTGAAATTAATATTGAACTAGAAAGATAGGCAGTGAAATATATACTCCTACCTTGAAAATTGAGGCAGAGTTCAATAGGCCTTCATTTTCGAATAGAAGTTAGGAGAAAAAAACAGCTTAGGAAAAATAGGCCAGTTGGTAGAGCAGGGTAATACTGTAGTAGCCTTTAAGAATGAGCTCATGAAACGTCGAGATGGTTCGTTTTTGATCACTTAGGCGTATGAAACAAAATCTCACGAAAATTCGTCAATGAACTTGAGGCCTCAGCATCTTAGGATCCAGAATTGAATTATGATGATGGTTAGTATCCAACGAAACGGCAACATTTTAGACTGTGGACCACCCAATGTGTACGTCCAAACGACTTCATCGTTTGGATGACTGGTGATATAAGGAGACATCATGGTTCATGGGGGACTCGAGCTAGCGAAAATATAGTTTCAAGAGGGTCATTTAAATTCCCGATGGTCCTTTCTCCGAGTCATGGGGAAAGCTACTGGGAAAAGATGAGGAAAATTAAAGGTTAATAGAAGCAGTGTTAAGATAAATGTGCAGTCTTCGCTTGAATGCAGATAGACTAGTTATCGACCTAATTTCAATTTGCAAGTTATTCCAAAGAAAACTATACCTAGAAGCAAAGAAGAGAACGCGTTTACACGTGGAGGATGCAGGGAGAGGTATAATAATCGCAGAAATTCTTAGGTTATAAGGAAGACTAACTGGAGTAATGACAGAAAACTTGGGAAGAGTTGAGCTTTTATCTAGTCGGAAAAGGAGACAAAAGCCTGCTTCCAGTCTCCTGACCCAAAGAAACTTAAGCATCGTTAGCAGGCATCTTGTTGAGTAGGAAGTAGTTGAAAGAGTCGGAAACATGAGTTTTTTTGTGAAATGTCTTTGGAAATTTTCAATTTTTGAATGGCTAGATTCATTCATAAAACCGAAAAAAGGACAGCAAGATCCAAGAATGGGAGTCAAAAACATACGATAAAGTCTTAAATTAATTTCAGGAAGATAGAAATTATAAGAAAATAAACCACAAAGATAGCAGCTTTGGCCGTAATTATATCCGCACGAGGCGAAAGATCTAATTTATTGGTGAAGCTTAAGCCAGAGTCCTCGATGGATGAACATTCAGTCATAGGGCAGCCTTTAAAAATAACAGGTTGCGGCAGCCTAACAGACCCAAAACTCGTGTCGCGACACTTAGAAGGTGAGAACTTCATTAGCCATGTGAAGCTTCACGCCGAAAGAGCGTCTAAGTCCGAATGAATTTGTACTAGGCATCGTTCGGTCTTAGAGATAGAGAAGGAATACACGCATTTGAGGTCATCAGCATAAATAAAAGATTGAAAATGTTTAACTATCGATGAAATATCATTTATATACAGTAAGAACAACAAAGGACCTAATACGGTACCTTGAAGGACACCACTCACAATCGGGGTAGCACTTGAGTATAAGGACCCTACTAAAACCTTTTGTTTCCTATCATATAGGTATGACCTAATAAAGTCGGTAAGGGGACTACAAAATCCTATAGCTTCTAGTTTAGCTAGAAGTTGTATATGAGGCACTTTATCGAATGCCTTACTGAGATCAAAATCGATAACTACTACAGGTAGATGATCATTACGAAGAGAGGTTTGTAGATTTAGAAAAGACATGTGGCAGGTTTCACATGAATGGTCCGATAAAAAGCCGTGTAGAGAAACGTTGATAATTTGATTACTTATGCAATAATCCGTGATTTGTTTTGCAATTAGTTTTTCAAAGATTTTAGCACGAGCGGGCGTTTTATGAGCACCACGATAGTTATGAATGTGAGAGCTAGAACCAGATCTAAAAACTGGAATTATAATAAAAAGTTTCAATAATCGGGAAAATAAAACCATTTTCGAGAAATACTGAAAATAATACGCATAGTGGAGATGGAAAATCTCTTAACTGTTTAATAAGTGAGTTTGGAATGTTATCAGTTCCAGCCAAATGTAGATTTTTTAAGTGAACTATTTCGTTTTGAAATACGTGAAGGCGAGAAATTACTGGTTGTTAGAAATGAATTTGAATTTAAAAGCACAGGAAATGAGAGAGTGAGGTTAGCTTCAGTGGTAAAAGTGTTTGGCCACAAAATGAATTTAACAATTCTGCTTTGCTAAAATCCTTCTGTAACTAATTTTTTACAGTCAAATAAAGGCGGAGTTACATTTCAGACGCTTAGCCGATGATTGAACATGGAAGATTTGAGCAACAGATTTGAATGAATTGGCATCACTTATTGCCCGAGACTCCCTTTTCCTATCTCGCAATCCTTAAGTGACCTGACAAAGAGCTTTTAGATGGATCTTTAAGCTGCTTTCGTAATTTTTTAAGTTTGTTTTGGAGAAAACGTTGAGCAGTATAATAAAATGTATTTAATTTAAGAATCTCAAACGGGATACAAGCCTGGATTTTTTCTGTAAAGCTCTGCAATAGCTCATGGAAAAAGATTGAATCGTTGATGGAAAATATGCTGTGTCAATCTAGAGTGCTAACGAAATTATTTATTAATTCATGGTTTGTGTTAGCGAAGTCGAGGTTATTGCATTTAACCTCAGGCTTTGTAAGAAGGGACACTGAAAAACAACAGTGAATTAGTGCGTGATCACTTGTGAATAGATCACGATAGAAATTCATAGGGAGATAGTGGACATCATTTGTAAAAACTAAATCTAAAATGCTGTCATTTATAGCCATTGAACTGACCAATTTGGGAAATGTTTGAAAAGTTAATATTATCGACATATTTCTGAAGTTTTGGTGTCGAGAAATTTGCCTGCCAATCAACGTCTGGCAAATTAAAATCGCCTACGATTATTTTGACATCAAATTGAGTCCCTGCAACTTTTTAAAACCGCTCACAGAACCCACTTTCATTGCCAGAATAACAAGGAGGATTATAAACACAGCCAATTACCGCTTTTTTATTGTGCGAGAGGATGACTGAAACAAATCATACATTTTCAGAAAAGGACGAAATGCTCAGCTGAAAAGGGAAATGTACAAAGGATGACTTAATATGAAGAAGGCAAACACTGCCACGTTTTTCAGCGCGTTCTTGTCGGTACAAATTGAAATTATCTATAGCAAGCGTCGAGTCAGAAATAAGAGAGGGAACCCAGAATTCAGTGATTCACAGCACATCTGGATCAAGCTCAAAGGCTACTGTTCTAAGCTCAGCCATCTTATTTACAACTGATCTCGCATTGAGTGAAACTAAGCTGAGCGTATTCCTGAGCTGCAGGTTACGCTTTTCAGTATTTATAAAAAAGGATACTTTGGTGGCGCGGAGGAAAACTTGAGAGAAGATAAAAGGTGGGAAACAAAATTGCTTTGGTCTACGATTTGTTGAAATGTTACTGTTAAAAGAACTGAGATTATTGTAGAACGGCATATTTGGATAAAACCATGGAAGGGAAGGCTATATTATGGCGTGGGAAAGATAAGGGTGGAATAGAAATGAGATTGCGAGGGAAGTTAGCATAAATTGGCGGAAAACGTGCTTTTTAAAAAGGAATAAGTGATTTGAAAAAACTGCTAACATTATTAGAAGGTTTAATTATTTGGGGATTTTGGGCAATTTTGGGTTGAGAAACATGCTAGCTTTAGCGTTCACATCTATTGTAGATGCTGAGGTGTTAGCAGGTTTCCCATCGGTAATGACTTTACTTATTTTAATGTCTGGCTTAGCCAACGACTCAGATTTACTGGGGGTTATCTTAGGTTGACTAATGTTGGCAGCTATAGCCGGCGTGGTTTGCTTGGATGGGGAAAGACGTGGCGTTGACACTATTTCACTCGAACCAGGAACAAGGTGAACAGGTGAAGATTCAGCTGGAATCGAAATTCCTGTTGATCTGGAGGGCCGTGGGCTTGCATTAGCTAGAGGGCAAACCTCTGAGATGACTTTTGGTATTGTAGGTGTAGACCTAGGCTTCTCGTTTGCTAACGAGTGTGAAACCCGACGTTCCATTGGGGTTTTATCCCTACAGATAAACAACTTGTTTTTTTCAAATATTGAGCTGAGTGCTCATGCTAGAGAAAATAAGGTCCACTTCAATCACCGAAAACGTTTTGATCAGAATTTGCGGGCTTTTGCTACGGGAAGTCAACCTTTTAGCTTCAGCGACTTTAAAGTTAAAGCCACTTGAGTAAAGGAAATGAAAAAGACGTCCAGGGGGATTTTACTCTTAGGGACGTTTTTTTAAAAGAAAGTCGAATCTTCTCTTATGGCGGTCATATGACTCAGTACTTACCATGTTTATGAACGGCTCAAGTTTCTCGCATTGTTGAGAAGTGAGTGAGGACAACCTTCCGTCAAAAATAGTACCAAGGATCTTGGAAAGAGAACCATATTTAGACATAAAACTATTGAAATTTTTCCAGGAGTCAAGGTCTAATTTCTTTATGTTAACGTGTGTGATAATACACATAAGCGCCGGTTGAAATGTATCTCGGAAACACCATTACCTTATTAATTGCACTGCGAGATCAGTTGTAAATAAAATGGCTGAGCTTAAAACAGTAGCCTTTGAGCTTGATCCAGAAGTGCTGTGCATCACTGAATTCTGGGCTCACTCTCTTATTTCTGACTCGACGCTTGCTATAGATAATTTCTGTTTGTACCGACAAGAGCGCGCTGAAAAACGTGGCGGTGTTTGCCTTCTTCATATTAAGTCATCCTTTGTACATTTCCCTTTTCAGCTGAGCATTTCGTCCTTTTCTGAAAATGTATGGTTTGTTTCAGTCATCCTCTCGCACAATAAAAAAGCGGTAATTGGCTGTGTCTATAATCCTCCCTGTTATTCTGGCAACGAAAGCGAGCTCTGAGAACTATTTGAAAAAGTTGCAGAGACTCAATTTGCCGTCAAAATAATCGTCGGCGATTTTAATTTGCCAGACATAAACTGGCAGGCAAATTTCTCACTACCAAAACTTCAGAAATATAGGTCGATACTATTAACTTTTCAAATATGTCCCAACTGGTCAGTTCAATGGCTATAAATGACAGCATTTTAGATTTAATTTTTACAAATGATGTCCACCATCTCTTTATGAATTTCCATCGTGATCTATTCGCAAGTGATCACACAATAATTCGCTGTTGTTTTCCAGTCTCCCTTCTTACAAAGCCTGAGGTTAAATGCAATACCCTCGACTTTGCTAACAAAAACTATGAATTAATAAATAATTTCGTAACACTGTAGATTGGCATAGCATATTTTCAATCAACGATCCAATTATTTTCCATGAGCTATTCCCTTATAGCATGTCGATATAGCCATGATATACTGAAATCTAGAATGGTCGCGGGAAATGGCCATGACAATTTTTTGTCGTGGCTTGCGTGCTTGACCGTAATTCTGCCTGCACTTCTGACCCACACATGTTTTGCATTTATATTCCATTTCTGTTTACTATATCCATTTATTTTGTCTATTAACCTTGTATAATGTTAAGGCAGCCCAGTAAGAGGACAATTAGAAGGCATGTTGCCCGCGATGTGGCGGAAATATGCCGCGAAGTTACTGAGGAATTGAACAGGTATAGATTCAAGCGGAAAGGAGTAAAAGCTGACGAGGAAGGCACATCTGCACTGTCAAGCGCTCGTAATTGGATGGACGTGCCCCTAGATGCAGATGAACCATCGTTGTGGTCATCTGCAGTTTAGCCCACGGATGACAGCGAGGGATATAGTACTTCGTCGTCCGAGGAAGAGGAAAGCAGCACTAAGAGTTGTATACCCTCGCAGACGTCGATTCGGGATAGGGTTGGGGAATGGTCCATTGAATCAAATATTGCCCATTGCCACCAACGCACTGTTCTAGAAATTTTCAAATCGCATGTCCCTGACATGCCCACAGACTCCCGAACGCTGCTGAGGGCATCGTAGTAAGGAGTATGTTGACATAGGACTGGGGATCCAACTTAAGCGAATCCTCGAGAAGATCCTCACAAAAAAATCCAGTCTTTTATCCCGTTTAAGATTTTTAATTAAAATACAGCTTCTTCTACTGTTCCATATTTTCTTAAATTACGAAAGCAACTTAAAGATCCAGCTAAAACTGTTTGTCAGTTCACTTAAGGATTGCACAAATATTTGAATTAGAATCGAAAATTAGGCTCACGCGAGATAAGCATAGGGAGTCTCGAGCACTAAGTGATGCCAATTCATCCAAATCTGTTGCTCAAATCTTCCATATTTTGTCATCGGCTAAGAGTTTGAATGTAACTCCGCCTTTTACTCGACTGTAACAAAAATCTCGTTACAGAGGATTTTGTCAAAGCAGAATTGTTAAATTCATTTTTTGCATTCAAATTCAAATTCATTTCTAACAACCAGTAATTTCTCGCCTTCACGTATTCAAAACGAAATAGCTCACTTAAAAAAATCTAAATTTGGTTGGAACTGATAACATTCCAAACTCACTTATTAAACGGTTAAGAGATTTTTCATGTCCACTATGCTAATTATTTTCAGTATTTCTCGAAAATGGTTTCTTCCCCGATTATTGGAAAACTTCTATTATAATGCTAGTTTTAAACCTGGGGCCCGATCTGACATTTATAACTATCGCGGTGGTCATAAAGCGCCCCCTTTTGCTAAAATCTTTGAAAAACTAATTGCAAAACAAATCACGGATTATTGCATAAGTAATGAAATTATCAACGTTTCTCTACACGGCTTTTTATCGGACCGCTCGTGTGAAACCTGCCACATGTCTTTTTCTAAATCTACTAACCTCTCTTCGTAATGATCATCTACCTGTAGTAGTTATCTATTTTGATCTCAGTAAGGCATTTCGCTAAAGCGCCTCATAGACGACTTCTAGCTAAACTAGAAGCTATAGGATTTCGTAGTCCCCTTACCGACTTTATTAGATCATACCTATATGATCGAAAACAAAAGGTTTAAGTGGGGTCCTCATACCCAAGTGCTACCCCGATTATGAGTGGTGTCCTTCAAGGTACCGTATTAGGTCCTTTGTTGTTCTTACTGTATATAAATGATATTTCATCGATAGTTAAACATTCTCAATCTTTTTTTTATGCTGATGACCTCAAATGCGTGTATTCCTTTCTCTATCTCTAAGACCGAATGATGTCTAGAACAAATTCATTTGGACTTAGACGCTCTTTCGGCGTGAAGCTCCACATGGCTAATGGAGTTCTCACGTTCTAAGTGTCGCGACACGAGTTTTGGGTCTGTAAGGCTGCCGCAACCTGTTATTTTTAAAGGCTGCCCTATGACTGAATGTTCATCCATCGAGGACTCTGGCTTAAGCTACACCAATAAATTAGATATTTCGCCTCGTGCGGATATAATTACGGCCAAAGCTGCTATCTTTGTGGTTTATTTTCTTATAATTTCTATCTTCCTGAAATTAATTAAAGACTTTATCGTATGTTTTTGACTCCCATTCTTGGATCTTTGCTGTCCTTTTTTCGGTTTTATGAATGAATCTAGCCGTTCAAAAATTGAAAATTTCCAAAGACATTTCACAAAAAAACTCATGTTTCCGACTCTTTCGACTACTTCCTACTCAACAAGATGCCTGCTAACGATGCTAAAGTTTCTTTGGGTCAGGAGACTGGAAGCAGGCTTTTGTCTCCTTTTCCGACTAGATAATAGCTCAACTCTCCCCAAGCTTTCTGTCATTACCCCCGTTAGTCTTCCTTATAACCTAAGAATTTCTGCACTTATTATACCTCTCCCTGCATCCTCCACGTGTAAACGCTCTCTTTTCTTTGCTTCTAGGTATAGTTTTATTTGGAATAACTTGCAAATTGAAATTAGGTCGATAACTAGTCTATCTGCATTCAAGCGAAGACTGCACATTTATCTTAACACTGATTCTATTAACCTTTTATTTTCCTCATCTTTTCCCAGTAGCTTTCCCCATGACTCGGAGAAAGGACCATCGGGAATTTAAGTGACCCTCTTGAAACTATATTTTTCGCTACCTCGAGTCCCCAATGAACCATGATGTCTCCTTAGATCACCAGTCATCCAAACGAGGAAGTCATTCGGACGTACACATTGGGTGGTCCACAGTCTAAAATGTTGCCATTTCGTTGGATACTAACCATCATCATAATTCAATTCTGGATCCTAAGATGCTGAGGCCTCAAATTCATTGACGAATTTTCGTGAGATTTTGTTTCATACGCCTAAGTGATCAAAAACGAACCATCTCGACGTTTCATGAGCTCATTCTTAAAGGCTACTGCAGTATTACCCTGCTCTACCAACTGGCCTATTTTTCCTAAGCTGTTTTTTCTCCTAACTTCTTTTTGAAAATGAAGGCCTATTGAACTCTGCCTCAATTTTTAATGTAGGAGTATTTATTTCACTGCCTATCTTTCTAGTTCACTATGAATTTCAAAACATCGCTAACTGTTGACCTAGCAGGAAAAGTTCTGTCTACATTATTAAGTATTTGTTCATTTTATTTGCACAAATTGTCATAACTTTGTTTCGTTACTTATGTTTGTTTAGACAGTGCCTTGCCGGTGCTAACCAAATATAAACTCTAAATTCTAACTTAAATGACGTAGAAACACAAATATCTAGACATGTGGACAACTGCAAATTTGATGCCCTCAGAACACTGAAAGAAAGCATTTCAGAAGGCATCATGTACACTGCAGTTGAGCAGACGTGCGTTTAAAATATTTCTCCTGATCTCTTCGGAAAAGTCTATGGCGTCTTCGTGAGAGCAAATTTAGATTTCGGAATACCAATCTGGATACCATGAATGAAGGAATATGTTGACCTCCTCGAACAGGTGCAATGCAGAGCAACGAAAATGGTTGATGATCTTAAGAGTATACCGTACCAAGACAGATTGTAAAAGCTTGACTTATTTCCACTTTCCTACAGGCACTTACGGTGTAGCCTGCTCTCGGAATTTCAAAGGCCTAATCCTAATTTCTCAAATACACGGAACTGAACTGAACTGAACATTCTGGATTATCTGGGGCCATGATTGCTCCCCTGAGATCGAAGGGTTTCTTCAAGTTTGCCTGCACAACTCTACAGCTATGTAAGAAAAAGCACACGCAACAGGAACCCGATTCCTGTTATGAGAAACGATGACGGTTTCGAGATATCAGAAAATAAAAACAAAGCTGAACACTGTTCCCGGTTCTTTTAGTTGGTTTTCACCAGAGAAGCTGCTTTTTATTCCATCAAGTTACAAGTCTATGGGAGCGCCACTTATTCAGAATATGCTCTTTCAAGAAGCGGCGGTCTTTGAAGAACTAAAAAGTCTGAAGGCATGCAAATCCCCTGGCCCCGACGAGATTCTAGCAAAGCTACTCCTCGAACTTGCTCGAGAGCTGGCAAAACCGCTATCGTTTCTGTGCCAGAAATCGTTCGATACGGGAATTCTTCCTACCGACTGGAAAACAGCCCACATCGCACCGCTTCACAAAAGTGGTAGTCGTGCATTTGCTACAAACTACAGGCCTGTCAGCCTGACCTCAATCTGTTGCAAGGCTATAGATAAGGTTGTCAAAAAGGAATTGATGATTTATTTAGAAACCCGTAAGCTCTTATCGACTGCACAATACGGCTTTCGTAGGGGAAGATCGTGTGTTATGAACTTATTTTATACGATGCAAAGCTGGACAAAAGCACTCGATGCAAAAGACACTGTGCATGGGGCCTACATTGTTTTCCAGAAGGCCTTCGATAGTGTTCCACACCAGCGTCTCCTTTAAAAAATGAGAATGTTTGGTATTGGAGGCAAACTTCTTACGTGGATCAAGAATTTTTTCGTTGGTCGTTCCCAAGTGGACTGTGTAGGCGGATCGCGATCAAAGCGCACAGTCATCGAGATTGGAGTCCCACAAGGTTCAGTGCTCGGACCGATTATATTTCTCTTTTTCATTACTGATTGTGTACAGGAATTGGACTGTATATTTGCTATGTTTGCGGACGATATAAAAATCTGGAAAGTTATCCAGAATGCTGCCGATGCAGACGATTTCCAAGAAAATCTTCGTCCATTGGACGAGTGGTCCCGCAAATGGCTCTTGTCCTTCAACTCAAACAAATGCACCCTGCTACGTCTGGGAATTCGAAATCAGGTCACTGATATGAGACCCTACTATTTGAACGGTTTGCCACTCCGAGAAGCACACCCACAGAAGGATCTTGGAGTTTGGATGAAAGACAACCTGAAGCCTTCTACGCAATGTTCCAAGGCAACTAAATCCGCCACTTCAATACTGTACGCTTTCAAGCGGGCATTTAAAGTTTTTGATGTAGACCGCTTTTATAAAGTCTTTGGTACGTTGGTAAGGCAACATCTTGAATATGTGATCCAAGCCTGGTGACCGTTGACCCAACAGGACTACAACATGCTCGAAAGGGTGCAGCAGCGAGCCACAAAATTAGTAAGAGGTCAACGTGAACTGCCATATGAGATTCGTCTAAATAACCTTAAGCTCTATCCTCTGAGTTATAGGCAGTTGTGTGGAGACTTGATTGAAACCTTCCGTATCGTGCGTGGCATGGATTGCACCCTCCTATGTGATGACTTTTTCCAATTTGCCACTACGTATGATCTCCGAGGTCATCCATTCAAACTAAGTGTGCCCAAGTAAGATTGGATGTAAGGAAGTATTTTTTCACCAACCGTGTCGTGGAACCATGTAATAAGCTACCTAAGGCGAGTGTTATGTCCAAGTCTGTGGATACATTCAAACATCGGCTGGACATACATATGTAGCAGCACCACGAAGACTACGTGACTTCTTAACCTTAAAAATATCAGTGTACCACGTAAATCTGCCTGCATTCACTTGACTGTTACTTCTTTACTTTGCTTCTTATTCTTGCTACTTTTATGTAACAAATAGGGATTTCAAAGGCGTAAGCCTATTTTCCTCAAATACGGCAGTTCGACCGTCGATTTCAACGAGGTCCACCGTATGCTCCACACCAAGTGGTGCAGGGACGGTGACTTGCGCGTGAATTAGTTTTAAGTGATAGTAGCCTTGCGCTGCAGCTACCGCACTCTCTCCTCCTCCCCCACCTGAACCCGGTGTCAAGACAGAGTCAAGAAGACCGGAGATGGGAGAGGGCGCAGGTGTCTGGTGGCCGGAGCTGCCCCTGGGTGAACCAACACACCTGACTCGGATCCCACGGAGTGGGAGTGCCATAAAGGCCACATTAAGAAGGAGCCATTGCAACCTGACTCTCAGTCCGCCAGTCAGCCAATCCACACAAAACACACATTGGGCTGACCACGCGGTCCGAGTTATCCCGTCAGTTGGCAACCTTCCAAGCCACGGCTTTTAGCGCACCGTGATAGTTTCAAGCGCGTCAGATTGTTTATAGTGAGGAACATGCGCTGAGCTTTCGACCTCAATCTCTCCTACACCCCCACCATCAGACACTGTCCGAGCCGGTCAGTGACCTGATGTGGAGTGGGCGCATTGGCTGACGGATCGGCGTAACCATCTTCGCGCGCCACAGCACGACCTGGCCCCCATAACGCACACACCAGGATTCACAAACTCAGATGATATGGAGCAGCCATCGCCGTCTGACTCCCAGTCCACTGGTCAGCCACTCGACACACACAGCACATACACTGAGCCGACGGCGTGGTCTGGTGGAAGCGTCAGATTGGCAGACTACCCAGCCACGGTTTCTAGGAAACCATGATATACTCTGGTAAATGGTGATTGTGAGGGTGTTTGGATGTATTGGTGTAGGTAGCGTGCGCTGATGTAGCTTAGCCTCCGGTAGTTTACCGGAGGTTGTCGTGGAGGCGCATGTGTCCTAATAGGCCCATGTGGTGTGTAAATGTGCGGGAACAGTGAGGGCAGTGGAGGCGGGCGCGGCGACTGTATGTCGGAGCCCCAAGCACTGGTTCACCAGCCTCCGTGCGATGGATTCGCAGGTGACCGACCAGGCCGATGCATGAGTTGAAGTTGCGGGCGCAGTGTGGGCAGGAGAAATCGGTATAGGCTGGGAGGATGTCATTCATGGACGTGGGGGTGGCAGGGGCGCTAAGAATGGAAGGAGCGGAGGGTGTGCATGGTGTATCAGTGTTGTCGGCATTGTGGTGAATTCCGCTGTCATGGATGCGCATGTGACCGAATAGGCCCATGCGATGAGTGAATGCACGAGGACAGTGAGGGCAGTGGAGGCGACGATATCTGCTGTGTGATGGTGCTCCAGGCACTGGCTCACCGGTCTCTGTACGATGTATTCGCAAGTGACCGACAAGGTTGATGCGTGAGGTGAATGTTCGGTCGCATTGAGTACAGCTTAGGAGAGATTCCCCATCACTGATAGTGGTGGTGGTGGTGGGAGTGAAGGCGAAGGCGGTGGTGGTTGCGGTGGTGGGGGTAACAGGCGATGAGTAGATGGATGTGATCTCTATGATGGTGGGAGTAATGGAATTGATGCCAGGAGTGAGGGTGGTGGAGTTAGAAGGACGGTTGGCAGAATTTGACGTAGAAATTTGAATTGTCGGATTGTTGGCGCATTTCGTCCGAAGATGTCCAATCAGGCTGATTCGCGAGCGGAAGATGCGTTGACAGCGCGGGCATGTTGGCAGGGCCTGGGCATTGGCGGTGTTGGTCCGGGGCGCTGGTGACTTTCGTGCCGCTCTTTTGGCCTTGGCGGCGGCGATCCGGTTGACCTCGTAGATTGCTGAACCAGTCTTCACTGATCTTCTCCATGCCGGTCTATCCTGGGCGAGGTCCTCCCAGGTCGCCGAGTTGATTTGCAGTTGCTTTAGCGATTTCTTCAAAGTGTCCTTGTAGCGTCGTTTTTGACCTCCCTGCCGGCGAGAACCCGTAGCGACATCTCCGTAGGAAAGTCGTTTGGGTAGTCGCTCGTCGTCCATTCTGGCTAACTGGCAAGGTCGAAGGCGGTTTGTTCAAATTTGGAGATAAGTGAATTCTCAAATTTTCAACCTATTTCTTCGTTTCCTGTTGAAAATATTAGCTTAATTATTGACAATTTATTGTAATTCTACCTAATTATCAGCTGTACAAACTTGCAGTTATTTCAATTGCAAAAGGGAGAAATATACAGTTTATTAAACTTTTTCACCCTACATAGCCTCATTAAATTTCTCGCAGATTTACGTCAAAAGGACGGAATCTAAAGTTTAATTCTAGAAATAAAGTTGAAAATTTGTAAGTTTACTTTATTTTCAGCGTAGAATAATTTGCATTAACTGGTATACCAATTGATATAATATTTCATCCTGCATAGCCTCTTCGCTAATTCTATTTTCAGTTTAAACTCGTATCTTTGCAGATATTTGCTTGCAGTGCCTTGCTTAAAACACATTTTTCATATATTACATCTTTTATTCCGTAAAACGTCACTAGTGACAATTTTTCTCTCGTATTATCGACTTATATTTTAAAATCAAAATGAAACCCCAGTCAGTGCTTAGACGCAACATCCTCTTCGCGTTAAACTTCCATTAGAGCAACCCACCTTAAACATGAAGAAATTAGACCTTGACGCGCTGGAAAACTTTAATACCTTTATGTCTAAATATGGTTCTCTCTTCACGATCCTTGGTACCATTTTTGAGGGAAATTTGTCTTCACTCACTTCTCAACAATGCGTGAAACATGGTCAGTACTGAGTCAATTGACCGACATAAAAGGAGTTTCAATTTCCTTTTAAAAAACGTTCCCAAGAGTAAAATCCCCCTGGACGTTGCATTTCATTTCCTTTACTCGTGCGGCTTTAACTTTAAAGTCGCTGACGCTAAAAGGTTGTCTTCCCGTAGTAAAAACCCGCCTATTCTGGTCAAACTTTTTCAGCAATTGAAGTTGACCTTATTTTCTCTAAACATGAGCACTCAGCTCAATATTTGAAAAAAATAAGTTGTTTATCTGTAGGGATAAAACCCCAATGGAACGCCGGGTTTCACCCTCCTTAGCAAACAAGAAGCCTTGGTCTACACCTTCAATACCAAAAGTTATCTCAGAGGTTTGTCCTGTAGCTAATGCACGCCCACGGCCCTGCGGATCGACAGGAATTTTGATTCCAGCTGAATCTTCACCCGTTAACCTTGTTCCTGGTTTGAGTGAAATTGTGTCAAAACCACTTCTTTCTCATCCCAAGCAAACCATGCCTGCTATAGCTGCAAAATCTACTAACCCTAAGAAAACTCCCAGTAAATCTGAATCATTGGCTAATCCAGGCATTAAAATCAGCAATGTCATTACCAATGGGAAACCTGCTAACCCCTCAACATCTACAACAGCTGCGAACGCTAACGTTAGCATCTTTCCCAACCCAAAGAGTGTCCGAAATCCCCAAATAATTAACGCTTCTAATTATGTTACCAGTTTTTGGAAATCATTTATTCCTTTTTCAAATGCACGTTTTCCGCCAATTTATGCTAACTTCCCTCGCAATCTCATTTCTATTCCACCCTTATCTTTCCCACGCCATAATATAGCCTTCCCTTCCATGGTTTTATCCAAATATGCCGTTCTACAATAATCTCAGTTCTTTTAACAGTAACATTTCAACAAATCGTAGACCAAAGCAATTTTGTTTCCCACCTTTCGTTTCTTCTTTCCAGTTTTCTTCTCCGCCACCAAATTTTCCTTTTTTATAAATACTGATGAGCGTAACCTGCAGCTCAGGAATACGCTCAGCTTAGTTTCACTCAATGCGAGATCAGTTGTAAATAAGATGGCTGAGCTTAGAATAGTAGCTTTTGAGCTTGATCCAGATGTGCTGTGCATCACTGAATCCTGGGCTCACTCTCTTATTTCTGACTCAACGCTTGCTATAGATAATTTCAATTTGTACCGACAAGACCGCGCTGAAAAACGTGGCGGTGTTTGCCTTCTTTGTATTAAGTCATCCTTTGTACATTTCCCTTTTCAGCTGAGCATTTCGTCCTTTTCTGGAAATGTATGCTTTGCTTCAGTCATCACGCACTAATTCATTGTTGTTTTTCAGTGTCCCTTCTTACAAAGCCTGAGGTTAAATGCAATAACCTCGACTTTGCTAACAAAAACCATGAAACAATAAATAATTTCGTAAGCAATCTAGATTGCAAAGCATATTTGCAATCAACGATCCAAACTTTTTCCGTGAGCTATTGCAGAGCCTCACAGAAAGAATCCAGGCCTTTATCCCGTTTAAGATTTTTAGTTCAAATACAGCCTCTTCTATTGTTCCGCATTTTCTCCAGAACAGACTTAAAAAAATACGAAAACAACTTAAAGATTCATCTGAAAGCTCCTTGTCAGTTCATTTAAGGATTGCACAAATATTTGAATTAGCATCTAAAATTAGGCTCGCAAGAGATAAGCATAGGGAGTCTCGGGCACTAAGTGATGCCAATTCATCCAAATCTGTTGCTCACATCTTCCATGTTCGGTCATCGGCTAAGCGTCTGAATGTAACTCCGCCCTTACTCGTCTGTAACAAAAAATTTGTTACAAACGATTTGGGCAAAGCTGAATTGTTAAATTTGTTTTTTGCCAACCACTTTACCACTGAATCTAGCCCCACTCCCACAATTCCTCTGCTTTTAAATTCGCTTCTAACAACTATTAATTTCTTGCCTTCATGTATTCAAAAACAAATAGCTCACCTAAAAAATTCACATTCGATTGGAACTGATAACATTCCAAACTCACTTATTAAACAGTTAAGGGATTTTCCACCTTTACTAAGCAAGTTATTCTCAGTATTTCTCGAAAATGGTTTCTTCCCCGATTATTGGAAAACTTCTATTATAATACCAGTTTTTAAATCTGGTTCCCGCTCGGACATTCATAACTATCGCGGTGTTCATAAAACGCCCTCTCTTGCTAAACTCTTCGAAAAACTTATTGCAAAACAAATCACGGATTTTTGCTTAAGCAATCAAATTATCAACTTTACCCAACACGGCTTCTTACCGGACCGCTCTTGTGAAACCTGCCACATGTCTTTTCTAAATCTACTAACCTCTCTTCGTAATGATCATCTATCTGTAGTTGTTATCTATTTTGATCTTAGTAAGGCATTCGATAAAGTGCCTCATAAACGACTTCTAGCTAAACTAGAAGCTATAGGATTTCGTAGTCCCCTTACTGACTTTATTAGATCATACCTAAATGATCGAAAACAAAAGTTTTAGTAGGTTCCTCATACTCAAGTGCTACCCCTATTGTTAGTGGTGTCCTTCAAGGTACCGTATTAGGTCCTTTGTTGTTCTTACTGTATATAAATGATATTTCATCGATAGTTAAACATTCTCAATCTTTTATTTATGCTGATGACCTCAAATGCGTGTATTCCTTCTCTAACTCTACGACCGAACGGTGCCTAGAACAAATTCATTCAGACTTAGACGCTCTTTCGGCCTGGAGCTCCACATGGCTAATGGAGTTCTCACCTACTAAGTGTCGCTACATGAGTTTTGGGCCTGTAAGGCTGCCGCAACCTCTTATCTTTGAAGGTTGCCCTACGATTGAATGTTCCTCCATCAAGGACTTGGGCTTAAGCTACACCAATAAATTAGATCTTTCGCCTCACGCCGATAGAATTACGGCCAAAGCTGCTCAGATTTGCGTCTTTATTTCTTATAATTTCTACCTCCCTGAAATCAAATTAAGACTTTATCGTATGTTTGTACTTCCGATTCTTGAATTTTGCTGTCCTTACTTCGGTTTAATGAACGAATCTAGCCGTTCAAAAATTGAAAATTCCCAAAGACATTTCACAAATAACTCCTATATCCGACTCTTTTAACTACTTCCTGCTCAACAAGATGCCAGCTAATGAAGCTAAAATTTCTTTTGGTCAGGAGACTTGAAGCAGGCTTTTGTCTCCTTTTCCGACTAAATAAAAGCTCAACTCTCCCCAAACTTTCTGTCATTGCCCCCGTTAGTCTTCCTTACAACCTAAGAAATTCTACATTAATTATACCTCCCCCTGCATCCTCCACGTGTAAACGCTCCCTTTTCTTTGCTTCTAGGTAAAGTTTTCTTTGGAATAACTTGCCAATTGAAATTAGGTCTTTAACTAGTCTATCTGCATTCAAGCGAAGACTGCACATTTATCTAAACAACGATTCTATTAACCTTTTATTTTCCTCATCTTTTCCCAGTAGCTTTCCCCATGAATCGGAGAAAGGACCATCGGGAATTTAAGTGACCCTCTTGAAACTATATTTTCACTACCTCCAGTCGCCCATGAACTATGATGTCTCCTTATATCACCAGTACTTCAAACGATGACGTTATTCGGACGTTCACATTCGGTGGTCCACAGTCTAAAATGCTACCGTTTCTTTGGATACTAACCATCATCAGAATTCAATTATGGATCCTAAGATGCTGAGGACTTAATTTCATTGACGCATTTTCGTAAGATTTTGTTTCATACGCCTAAGTGATCAAGAACGAATCACCTCGACGTTTCAATATCTCATTATGAACTGCTACTTCAGTATTACCCTACCCTACTCTACCACCTGACCATTTTTTGCTAAGCATTTTTTTCTCCTACCTTCTATTCAAAAAGGAAGGCCTATTGAACTCTGCCTCCATTTTTATGGTAGGAATTTTTTTCCACTGCCTATTTATTTCTAGTTCACCACTAATTTTTAAACATTGCTAACTGTTGACATAGCAGGACAAGTTATGTATTTTTACATTTTATCTGCACAAATTGTCATAACTTTATTTCGTTACTCATGTTTGCTTAGACAGTGCCTTCCCGGTGCTTACAAAATATAAATTCTAAATTCTTACCAGGTGGCCGCCCCATCGCAGTTGCACATGCCGCAGCATGACATGGATGCTGAGGATTCCGGTCCGATCCAGGACTTCCGTGTCCGGGATTCTGTTTTGCCATCTCAGCTTCAGTATTCTGCGGAGGCAGCTGAGATGAAGTGATTCAGCTTCCTGGCTTGGTTCGTGTAGACGGTCCAGGTTTCGGCTCCGTAAAGGAGTTTCGACAAGACGACGGCCTTGTACATCTTCAGTTCTGAGTTCAAGTGAATACCGTGACGATTCCACATGGAGGCCTGCAGCCGGCCGAAGGCCTGACTAGCTTTTGAGATCCGTTGGGCAACCTTGTCATCGGTTCTCGTGTTGCGCGACATCGTGCTTCCTAGATAAGCGAAGGTTTCCACGTTTTTGAGTTGAGCACCGTTGACATTGATTCGAGGAGCATTGTATTCCGCGCTGGGTGGCGGCTTGTGCATGACAACCGTTTTGGCTGTACTGATTCTTAATCCAAAATCGGCGCAGCCTTCGGCGAAGAGGTCCATGCTCATTTGCATGTCCTCCTCCGTCACGGTGTTGAGGGCGCAATTGTCCGCGAAGAGCAAGTCATGGACTCTAGTCGTAGACACGCGCATTGAAGCCTGCATACGCCAACTGTTAAGAAGGTGCCCATCAGTGATGTAGGCGATGCAGATACCAGGCTGCTCATCACGGTAGGCATCCATCTGCATAGCCGGGAACATGAGACTGAAGAGGGTGGGGGCTAGTACGTAGCCCTGCTTCACTCCATTGGTCACTGCGAATGCATCGGATACCGTCCCGTTGTCATTGACGCGCGCCGTCATCCCGTCATGAAGCTGATGCACCATGTGCGTGAACCGCTCAGGACAACTAAATTTCTGCAGGACTTTCCACAGTCCGTCATGATTCACCGTGTCAAAGTCTTCGGTTAGATCCACAAAGTAAGTGAATAGGTGAGTTCGCATCTCCTGACACTTCACTTGTAGCTGGCGGGTGGCAAAGATCATATCGATTGTTCCGCGGTGTCGGCGGAAGCACATTGGCTTTCTGGGAGCAGGCCCTGCTCTGGGTGACCGTTAAGACGATTGAGAAGGATACGGGCGAAGATTTTCCCGGCGATGTTGAGCAACGAGATGCCTCTGTGATTATCACAGAGTTGCCGGTTCCCCTTCCGTTTGTAGAGATGGAAGATGGGCGCGTCTTTGAAATCCTGAGGAACTTGTCCTTGGTGCCACATCTCCTGGAAGAGTGCTGTGAGTTCTGCCATCAGCCGGGGCCCACCGTGCTTGTAAGACTTCCGGTGGGATTGCGTCGGATCCCGGTGCTTAACCGCCGGAAATCTGCTGCACGGCCCGAATGGTTTCTGGTCGAGAAGGCGGCCGATCCAGGTCATGGTTCGTGTCAACTTGAGGGAGCCGGTCAATGGCAGCAACGGAGATGTCTGATGAGCAATTAAGGACATTTCTGAAGTGCTCGGCCCAGCACTTCAGAATTAGTGATTTCTCTCTCAACAGTGTTGTACCGGCAGAGCTTAGCAGCGGTGCGGACCCCTTGATACACGGGCCGAAGATGGCCTTGATGGCTTTGAAAAAGTTTCTCATTTCATTGCGGTTCGCTTACCCCTGGATTTCCTCAGCCTTTCGGATCATCAGGCATCCTGCATCTCCCGCAGCCGTTGTTGTACAAGGCGCCGGCATCTGAAAAAGGCTGCTTCGGTGGCGTCAGTTCGAAGGTCCATGTAGGCTTTGTGTAGTCTATTCTTCTCCGCGAGTAAGTTGCTGATATTGGCGTCATTTTCGTCAAACCAGTCCTAGTGTTGACGGCGTGCGCTTCCGAGGACATCGAAGGCGGTGGACTGGATGACATTTCGCAGTTGATACCATCGTGTCTCCACGGTAGCGTTATCATATGGAGCATGCAGGTCCTCCAGTTTCCCGGTTATTTGGTTGCTGACATCAAAACAGTGAGCAGGCAAATTTAATAAAAGAGTATTAAACTTAAATGTTGGCCTCTTACCTTGGGGCCTTCGTCGGGGTTGCAGTCGATGCCTCATCTGGGAGATGACGAGGCGGTGATCTGTCCAACCATTGGCATCGCTGAACTGAACTGAACTGAATTGAACTCATATGCGTGGTCATCCTTAGAAGGTCAATAGCGAACGCACGTGATTGAAGCTCAGAAATTTATATTTTTCAGCCAACGAGTGGTACGACCTTGGAACTCAGTAACAAGGGAGACGGTTACTGCTGACAGCATTTCCGATTTTAAAATAAGGCTTGATCGCATAATATTTGACAAAAGACCACTCTCACAACATTATTACTTAAAACCAGCCTTGCAAAATCTTTCTGACTCTACTTTCCTTCCACCATGTTTCGCCTTTAACTTTGAAAACGCATTCGAAGTTATTTTGTGCTTTGACTGAAATTTTTAATGTACACCATTTTATTTTGACTGCACACACACAATGATAACTTTACATTAATAGGGTCATCAAGGGCAATGCCTGTAACCCTTCAAAATATAAAATATATACGCAAAGCGAAATCCATGAGGAGTAATTTGAAAAGGACAAAGGGCGTCGTGGTGGCGGTATTAGGATTATATTCCAGATGATGTGCTCTCACGAGATCTCTCTTGGATAAAATGGCTTTTTCAGCCAGCTTGTGAGAGAACTCGTGAATATGGGGAACGGGATAGCGATCTGGGGAGTTTTCTCTGTTCAAGGCGAGATAATCACCCCATGGCCTCCAATCATCAGCCGATTTCTTGGGAACCATGTGCAGTGGAGAGGCCCATGGGCTATAAGTAGGGCGAAGAATCCCGAAATGTATCATAGTTTCGATCTCATTTCTAGCTACTCGTAGCTTTTCTGGACGAAGCCCGCGTGGATGGACGTAAACGGGTTACCCTGCGGTAACGATATGATGCTTGACTGCGTGCTGAACTTGTTCGGGTTAAGTGTGGGACAGATAGCCCTTCAAGATATCAGCGAGTTAAGAACTTTAGAAAGCCAAGTGTATGCCAGAGGTGTTGGTACCGACGGTGCAAAGTTTGTTTGCGGTATCAATGAGTCTGCGATGGTGCAAATCGACCGGAATGCAAAAACGTGAGAGTTAATCAGCCCCAATAATGAGCGAAATGGATGTCAACCTGGATAAAGACCCACTATAAACGTCGCCTCTGACCAAGGTCAAAAATTAAGGACTGTTTTGTGTATGTGTGGATTGCGGTAATGTTAGCAGCCTGCAATAAAAATTGCGAAGGCTTGATGTGGTAAAGCCTAAAAGATAGGAGGATACTAACCTCAGCACTTGTATCGACAAGGAAACGGAGAGCACTAGACTTACTGGTGGTATAGAAGAAGCGACTGGCAAGCAGCAGTCGTCGTCATTAAAGAATGGCGTTTTCGTTTAACTGTTATCGCGGCTGTGGGAAGGTTCACAGTGGAATACAATTTCGCAATTTTCATCGTAGGTACGATGGTTCAAAACAAAGGCTGTGGCCGCCCTTCCCGTGTTTGGGAACGCAAACATAGATATTTTGATATCTGATTGAATGAAGATTGACAATGACGGAACACATGGTACTGACTTGCGTGCACAAGTGGAATACTGTGCCTTTTACGTCTTTTTGAGTCACTGCTGTGCACATTCTTTGCACTTGTAAAAGACATGGGGATGGTGCGGCCCACCAAGAGGCACAAAAGGCTGTCAGAAAAAACGCCATATGAGAGATTCGGAGGCTGGTTTTCCTTTAGAGTCACTTTAACCTCCTCTATATTGACCAAAATGCAAAGATAACTTTCGAAAGAATAATGCATTAAAGTTTATTTTTAGTTCCCCGAGAGCATTTTCTAGTTAGACACTGGGGTTAACTCCATAACCTCTATCTCCGAGTATCCTTAGGGTTCCCTTAGTCCTTTTGTCATAACGCTTTCTGTTGTATTCACTCTTATCCTGTTCAAGGATTGTTGAGCAACGTTCTTCTTTTTTAGAAGAGCATTAAATAGTCTATACATTTTTGGCTTTTGAATAATTCCATATATTATTTGAAAATTTGGTCGTAGTGAACCTTTATCTACCATCTGGAAATTTGTGAATTGGTTGGTCAATATATATAGCCGCGAAAAATGAATTAGTCTGTGCGGGGAGTTTTTTGCTTCTTCAACATGCAATTAAACGCCCAAAAGACTACGGCATTCAGTGCCCTCTGCAAGCAAATATCTTCGCCAACTTTGGTTACCCACAGTGTCTTCTGCAATATTTTACACCCTAAGCATAAAAATTTGGTGCTCGTCCGTGGTACAACCATTGAAATCTATGAAATAAAAGAGTCCAGGTAACTGACAATAATAAACGTATATCTTTTAGAAACGATTTCCGTCTTAGTTTCGTAACATCATCGATGCTCTATGAGGAAATAGAGGATATCGTTGTCGTCAGGTTTTATGGTCATCAGATGGATTCTTTGCTTTTAAGTTTTAAAGAAGCTAAGGTGTGTGCTCGTTATTTTGATTTGTTTATTTTGCAAGGTCGCCGCAATGACTTTCGATATCCACACCTATGAACTCAGAACGTGTTCCCTTCATACATACGAGGATCTATCACTGAAGGTTCGCTGTTATTTTTCATTTCATTTCTTAACGATCTTCAATATCTGTTACAATCGCAGACTATCCATTTTCCTTGTTTTTTTTGCTGCATTAAAACCTTATTAAATATTCCATGCGTTTGTACCACGCTGTAAATGTTAGGATAATGGAAAAAGGGGTTATTCCTGTTTATTATGCTTTACAGCAATTCAAATTTGCACGTCTATTGAAAGTTTGTTTCATTTTTTTAGGGCGGACGCCTCCAATTTACAAAGACACCGATGCTTAGGGTAGATCCTCTTCAACGATGTGCTGTCATGCTAGTTTACGATCGATATCTGGCAGTTTTGCCCTTTCGCCGCGCGGATGCCTTGTCCTCAGCAGAACATCTTGCGGAAACCCCCACAACCCCTCTTGTAGAGGCTGTTTGGCAACACAAAGCCACAGCCCCGATATTGTCAACATTTACAACCTTCTTGAGCACTTCGACTGGAGAAAGGATTAACAACGTGATTGATATGAAATTCCTTTACGGATTTTATGAGCCTACGCTGTTCGTCCTATACGAACCGATCGGAACATGGGCAGGGTAATTTCTTATTCGTTTGCTTACGTCTGCAACAATAATAGACGAGTCTCTGCCCGTCGTGATACATGCTGTATCGTTGCCCTTTCATTGAATCTACAAAAACGAACGAATCCCGTCATTTGGTTTCAAGAACAACTTCCTTTTGATTGTCATACAGTTATACCCATACCCATGCCTGTCGGTAAGTAATAGATCATTCTCTCATTTTTCTAAACCTTGAAGAAGAGTTATTTTTGTAAGTGGCTGAGGAAATCGCGCATCTAAATTTGCGATTATTTCAATGCTTATAGTTTTTAACTTAAGAGTTTATTTTACCTTGAATCGTCGGGTTATATAATTTTGAACGTTCATTTTAAGTCTAGCACGGGTTTGCTTCCAGGTCTTCAGTGGTCTTTAAACTTACAAATAAGACTATGCTGAGAACCTGCCTTGAACTCCACTAGCAGACGCGCCGTTACTTTCTAGGGTTGGAATTTCGCTGGTTTTGTTTTATGATATGATTTAACATTTGATGAAATAATCTCTATTTTCGAAGGCGGTGTTCTAATTATCGCGGCCAATTCGATAATCTACCTGAAGCAGACCCTACCGTCCTGCGGACTGCCTCTAAACTGCTATTCGTTACTCTCCACGGATTTCCCTCTCCGTAAGCAGTTTGCTGACGTCACTTTGTTATCTTTTAACTATAATATTATTTGATTTGCCACCTTTCAGTCTTATCAGTTTCGAGCTAAACCAAGTGGTACACTTAACCAGCAACTCTACGGACAGTTTATTTAAGTGTCTTTGTGTATACGCTACGAATAAGGGTTGGGAGTGAACTAATTTACTGGGCATTAACTTAGGTCTCGCCGATGCCCTACTGGCCCGATTTCGTTTCTCATTGGTTTTGAGTGACTTCAGAATAAATCCGAAGTACATATCGGTCACTTATCTTTGGAAATCGGGGTGAACGGAAAGTTCTGACTTAATATTTTCTGGACTCCGTTAGCACATTCCCAATTTGCATCACGTGGTAATCTTTTTTTTATCAACAATGGATTCTCTACCGCATCCTGGCATTTCGCAGTGTGGTCACAAGCCAGTGTGGCAGCTGGTTTTCCGTGACCGTAAACTATTGCCGTAGCATCACGTTGTTAACATAGTGTACGGTATGAATTTTGTGCTTTGTTCTCCAAACCCTCGGAGCACCCAGCCTCTGACTTCATGGAGCGAGAAAGAGCGAGTAGAGGATCAACTTCGGTTTGCCTCATCGTAAATTAGGTGGCTGCCTAGGTGTTTTCGCATTCTGTATTCCGCTCGTTCCCTCGATAGTTTCACCGTAGGCCTCCGTTGCCAAGAAGACGCGTCTCATTTCATAAAGGTAAGAAAAGAGGCTATTCATTCTGTCGCATGTTCACCTTCGTAACATCGAAGACGTCCTTCTAATTTGAACAGACTAAGGCGCAGTAATGTGACAAGTAATCGAAGTCTGTCATGACCCCGGGCTCAGCAGCATTATTGAAGACAGAGAAAGAGTGGTAGATGCAGCACAAGTCTACTATCACAATTAACTAATTCACACGCAGGTCATCGTCCCTGCGTCTACTCTGCTGTGGGGCACATGGTATATCTCGTCGAAATCGACGGTCAAACTCTTCGGATTGCTGTTCAACTATCCGCATTTGTAGTCTTTTTCTTGTCGATCCATTGTTTTGCCGCCTTCCACCGTAAATTGCATCTGACGCGCCTTTTCAACTTAATCACTATGCTCGGAGTGGATGACAGTGTTGAAGATAGCTCTTGTAGCCGGCCGTAACCTCGGCTCTTCAGTCCAGCCCATGAACGAAAATTTGGAGGGACTTCCTGCTGTATCAAGATCATTTACTTATTGTGAAAATGTGCCTGTTACGAAGCCGTGTCGTACCACTTCTGGTCAGAGAAAGTCGTTGGAATCCAGGGCACCGCATTAACACAAACGCCACGCGAACGCAAGGAAACCATCTGTCTGGTTATGTAACACCGATCAGACTGCACACCGTGTGTCAGACTAGCAAACCGTCTCTGCTTATTTGCCCACGAGTATGCAATCGCTGAAGTATGAATAAGCATTGTTATCACGCGCTTTGGCCCACTGCCATCGAAGATGTCAACTCTGGCGTTTATACAGAATAAAATCATCCACCCAGCTGCCTTGATCTACGGTTGCCCCGTTTTTAGTGGTTGACCTACACCCGTTATCTTAGCCGCTGTACATTTTGCTCGCCTATGTAACACTAATGCAACAGGTGAATAAACGAAACTTTTTATTAGTCTAAGATGAAGATCATAGTTCTTAGGCTGGAAACTTTGTTGAGTCCACTGAAAACCCGGAATAATTTGGTAGTAAGAATATAGTCTCCTTGCTTGTCTAGCTAAGCAGGTAGTCTTGTTCATCTCTGCTGACAGACTCACACTTTTTGAAGAAACCGTATGGGCACTGGCATAGGCGTGGTCCTGCCAGGTCAGAGTTCTTGTTTCGAAACATTACTACTCATAAATTACTAGTACTACTACTACTACTCATAAATTACTATATAGCCTGTCGAGAGCTCCGTCCAGGAAGTCTGTTTCGGCATGCTATAGAGCATTCGACTGACAGGAATGAAACGCGCGGTAATATTTGTAGTTAATAACTACCCCACCATCTTCTCTTCAGTCAGATTAACCAACTAGAAAAGCAAATAAAAGAATGCACATGTCTTCCTCATTCTTCTATTGGCCGTTTAATTTATTACTGCCTTTTTCCATTCCCCTAGTTAGCAATGCTTTTCATCGATCTTGACGAATCAATTACTGCCTAATTGTATTGTTTCGGTAATGATCCCGCTTCTCCCTTTTTACGAGTAAGCAGTTTTTAGAACTGACCCTTAAATTGGGCACTTATATAATGACAATTTTTGCTCCCTACTAGGTCAAGAGGTGCCCGCCTGTGGGCCCCTCTCACTCGACGGTTGCTGTGCTTCCCTGCTAAATCCGACACAAGTCCTTATCTCGGCCCGTGGTGGAACTTTTTACATTCTCACTCTCTGGTTAGAGAACGCGACCAACACTGTTACAAGTCTTGTTCTCTCTGAGGCGGGCACATTTACGCCTGCAGAGTCGGTTGGTCCCTTGATTGATACCTTAAATTTACTGAACTACTTTTCTGTCTAACGTTTCAAAGGTACCTGACATTCCTTCTCCTCCTCCTCCTCCTCCTCCTCCTCCTCCTCCTCCTCCTCCTCCTCCTCCTCCTCCTCCTCCTCCTCCTCCTCCTCCTCATCCTCATCCTCATCCTCATCCTCCATCATCCTATTATTCCTCGCTCTTCAACGCTGTCCCTTTGTCTTTAGTAATAATTATTCTACTTCCTTAAACTGTATTGGTGTCTTTCGCACGCATAGTTGCATCCCTTCTATTTTTTCACTTACGCAAAAAACAGGTTTTCGCGACTTCGGCCTTAGTGTATCAGGTCTTATGGCGTATTTGAACCTGGGATGCGTGTGTGCGTGTTCCTCTTAGAAGACCTGCACCGAATTTACGCTAAACCGGAACGAGATCACACCAGCTGACGATCGCGCTGTGTTCGTTTGTGTCCTTAACTATTGCCGTACATGCGTCTGGCACTTGTTTGGCGGGCACTCATGCCATGTCGATAATTGTGGCTACCCTCATTCTCTGCTAGCTTGAGGCGGGCAGACCACGAGGACACGGAAGCGAGAAAAATGAAGTTTACGCAACCAAGGCCAGATACTACAAACAATCAAACACATTTTGTATACTGCCAGAACACACTTGTAGTCTTGGATTCAAAGATTGCCAGATGGTGGGGTAACTCGATCATCCTTTGGGACGAGAGTCAGGTTGCAATGGCTCCTTATTGTGGTCTTCATGACTCTCATATCTATGTGAGATCCGCGCCTCCCTCTCCTCCCCCCTCCTTGAATGAGGTTGGGTACATGTGGATTTGGAAGTCAGGTCCTGTATGGCACACGTAAACGGTCTGTTTAGCCTTGGCGGTCGCTGCATTTCAGTGTTCAATTGTCTCGGCGTGTGAGAAGATAGGGTGCGATAGATACTACTAATATTCGCTTTATGGTATATATCTTTGCGTTTTGGTTATGACTGTTCCAATCTCATGGGAACACTAGAGGTTCTCGTCATTTGCAGAGTTTAAGCTGCTGTGCGTACGTGCGTGTTTTAGATTTGTTTGACTTGTCAGCCCTTTACTGTAATTGCCATTATTTTGTGCAGATTACGCTCATGGATGACAACCTCCTCTTCATTGGCTCCTCTCTCTCTGACTCTCTCCTTCTGCGTTACCGTCTTACCTCAGAGAAGGTCGGATTTCATTCCCGTCCTCCTGTTGGCACTTTGACCAACGGTACCATCTTCCCATTGGCAGACGCGGCTCCGGAACCGAAGGTTAGTTCAACTTTCTACTCCTCTTTCCTCTCCTTTACCTCTCGTCTTTGAAATAACCTTTATCCGCTTTTTATTATCACGTCACCCAGAGAGCCAGACTTGATTCAACTGCATCCATTGGATCTACCAGTGAACAGCCTTCCACTGCCACGAACACAATGGCATCTTTGGACTCGTCCTCCTCAATCAAGGCCTCCACGAATTCTTTTCATTTCGATGACACTGACGTAGAACTGTATGGTCCCTCCATCCAGCACCAGGCTGCGCAATGCATGGACATCGATATGTATAGTTTTGAGGTAGGTCGCCACTTCTCTCCTGGCCCTCACTCTCTCGGATTGAGTGTCAAAATGAATAAAATTGCTACTAACAAGGTTTAAGTAACACTAACTCCTCGCTTAAACACTACTGTCGCGCGCACGTACTCAGCCGCTAAGTTAAGGCAAGTATTCTCAAACACTCCACTTCTTCGCCTTGAAGGCAAGGATAGACGACCGTTTAAGACCTCTTCAATGTGCATATACGTTTTCACTTGCTCCTGTGGAGCAGGATATATTGGTTGAACAACTAGGCATCTGTCCAAGAGGAGCCCCATCCTGCCTGGCTAAATCAAGGCACGTTAAGGTTCATCTCGAGCGCAATTGTGGCTCATTTGGTTGACAGCGATCACCGGGTAGAGGTCAACCAAGCATACAGAGTAATCTATAAAGTGCCGGCTAAACACCCCAAGTTCCTGCGTCAGCGGATACTTGCAACGACAGAGGCAGTGGCCATACGGTTGACCAACCCCACTTTGTGCTCGCAAAAAGTGTTTGTAGTGATCCTAAGGCTCCCTTGGTCGAAGAAAAACTCAGCACCTGCGTTCACACCTGCCGCGTCGTGTCACAGCGAAGAAGCAGTAGCATAGATAAAAGTTGTACACCTTCTCCCTCCCCTCCCCATCCTTCGCCCCTATAGGACTAGACTATCACCACAGACCTCTGAACGCCCTCAACCCTATCCCCGATACTTACTTCTTATTGATGTTTAAACTTTTTTTACTCTTCCCTCTCTTATATTATTGTAAAGGCGTGATGACGAATTATCTAAAGCGTACGTTCGCCAAACTTGACTTCTTAAATGCATTTATCGGTATCATCTCTGAACTTTTAGATTACCTTAAACATGGTGTATTTTTGTTCGGAATTTTTCTTGTACAGCGCCCGATTTTGCTTTTATAATCGCTCTGAATGATGAAGCAAAAGTTAATATTTTTCCATTTATTCCACCCATCAGGTGTTAGACTGTCTGCGAAACATTGGTCCAATGGCTAACATCACAGCGGGCGAGGTGCCCTGTCTGGCCACCGGTCATACTGACCCGTCGGATGAGGTCCTCACGGCCGCACAAGCAGAGATGGCTCACATTGAACTTATTGCTTCAATTGCTCGGCCGCTGACAGCTCATACACCCGAATTCCAGACCACCGACAGCGCTGTTGGTGGTGGAATAGCTTTGTTGCACCGCAGTGTGCGAGCGCACGGTCTGACGGCGTTCGAATTGCCGGAGTACAACAGTCTATGGTCACTCTACGGTCCTCCGGTGGGCACTTTTGGTGAAAAGGAGAGTGTGAAGGAGGAAAGTGAGGAGAACGAGAAAGAATATCACCCTTCGGTGAATGGCACTGGTGGCACCAATGAGGCCGTTGAAGATGCTCCAGTGAAGACTGACTCCCCAGACTCTAACGCCTCTCCTCCTGCGAAAAAGGAAAGCAGTCCCCAAGGGGATAAACTGGAGACTGAAACGGTCGGAGGTTTGTTCTTCACGTGTGTTCATTGCGTTCTCAATTTTTGCATGCGTCGCTTTCCCCTGTATCAACTGCCAAGTTCTTGTTGCACCACAAGCACCACCACCTCCACCTCTTACTCCCCTTTCTTACTTCGTTTTACTTCTTTATATCCTTTTTCGAGTTTTTATTTATATTCTTTCACATCACCCTTCATAGACACTGACACACCAAAGGAAAACTCCGATGGTGCTGAGGTTATAACGGAATCAAAAGAGGACAAGATGCAACAACTACTTCAAGAAAAGAACGAGGAAATGGCGGTGGAATCAGGTAAGCAGTCCTCTACGCCGTCGCCTCCACCAGCCTCCTCATCTGCCGAACTGCACAGTTATCTTCTTCTAACTCGCGAAGACTCCACAATGGTTCGTGTTCTAACAATTTGCACATTTACTCCTCTCTCCTCTTTTTACATGTGCACAATTAGTTATGCGTGTTATCCCAACAGGAACTAAAGACAACGACCTACTCAACCGTGGTTAGTAAAGCCTGTTCGTGCAGCTACCGATATGTCGGTCAAGGTTGCTACTCCTCCCTGATAACCCTTAACGCCCAATGTCATAGTCACATGTTACAGCTGCTTGCAGGTCTCAAGACAAGGGAACTCCTTTTAGGCAAGAAAGTGTTATAAGCATGGTACGTAGGCGCTCACCGATCGGTTACAGGACTCACTCGTCCCGTTGTGCCTTGGAGCTCACTCTCGAGCCCTTCCAGCAGCCGCACAGCGGGTAGGGCTATAGGCAGAATAACATGAACGACAAAGACAAGGGATAAAAAGGAGCCTCGGGTTCTGCAGCACCTGGGGTTGGGTGTGACTGGCTGATGACAGCTGTTATGCCAGAAATTGCCATTTCAGTCTCCTTTGTCTTTGCCGATCGTGTTTTAGTGTCATACTTGGCTGATTTTGAGAATCAGACGATACGTTTCTTGTGAATAACGCTTACTGACTGAACGATCGGTTTACTGCGATCAAGCAAAACAGATTACCTGTACCGCTATTTTTACTATGTTTTATTTTCACACATGTTCCTTATGACGAACTTTTACCATAACAACCAGGTCGTCAAGGCTCACGATTAAATAATTCATACAATCAGAGAGGTAAAAGGGCTTGTTATTTGTTTGTTTTCATAATTCTAAACTCCAGCCTACGAATGTAACAGTAAAACGAAAAAATTGTTTTCCCACGGCTTATGCCCCTATCGGGCTCCGCCAAATCTGACATGATTGACGTCTTACCAGACCGTTCTGGCGATTCCCGATTGCCTACTCTCCAGAAATGAAGCTCTGTTAGTTTTACCGTCCGACTATAGGCCATCCTAGATAAACAGCAGCTAGTTCATTGGTAGCTAGCTGCAGCTAGTTCAACAGACAACCTCCTTCTTCCCCTCGATTAAATACTAGCACTAAAAGCTTTATTCGGTACCATATGGGCTATATCTGGACAACAGCAGGGTTGTCCTAATCGCCTATTTTATTTTTATTCTTTTAACCCCCCCCCTCTGTCTTCTCTCCAGATTCTGGAAGTCGGTGAGGAAATTGTGGAACTGGAGGTCAGCGGTTTTAATACCACTGAGACCACTGTAATAGCCGCCAACCTTGGCCGAACCCATTATCAGCGCTCAAAATCTCCGCCTCTGGGGTCCATAGATGCCTCACCGAGTGCCGAGACTGCACCCGAGGAGTTAACGAGCCTACGTGTGGGCAAGGACTATCCGTACATTCTGCAGGTTACCATCTTTTCTCTCATTTCTGGTACTGTGCCCCACCTCTTTGAGTTCGCGCCTCTATCCTCTTATTTAGCCGTTTTATTTTGTCGCTACCAAGGCCCTCCTACCGAAGGAAGATACCCATTTTTCCTTCATCCAACATGCCAGTTCATCTTTCAATATGTGACGTATCTCATGAAAGACTCGTGTGTTTTGAAATGTGATCGTGTTTAGTAAGGATTACTGATGTGGGCTTATACTATTGGTTAGTATGCAGCGTGGTCTCACATTATTTCAGTCACACCAGGATGTCAGCTTTTGACTGTGTACCTTTTGAGCCGTCTATAAAAAGCACTCGCTAAACTGACTGCTTAATTAGTACACATTTTATCTATTGTTTTCTATAGGAGCTAATTAAGTCTTCTTGCATTTTTTCCTCGAAGAAAGGGTTACTTTCGGTTTAACAAATTCGTAATCATGAGGTGTACAGTGTCCATTTAGATAGGATCGTGTCTCAAATGGATACGATGGTTCCAGTTCGAGCTGGCCAAGCACCGAACAATTTTTATCATCCCGAGTTTTCGAACTCGCGCAGGAGTCCGTCGTGTCTGTCCTTTTCTTAGTGCTGCTTATGAAGTATGCAACAATGTCCATCTCAACTGCAAAATTTTATGAGCTCTATATGTTATCTCCTTAATAGTATTGGTATACTTATTATTTTTTTCTAAATTGAAAGTAGTTTACATAGAAGCTCATCGGTCGGTTACGGGACTGACTCGTCCCGTAGTGTTTTACGGTTCACTCTTGGTCCCCGCCAGCAGCCACACAGCGGCTAGTGTTACAGACAGAAGACAAAGCGTACAGAGTGAGTCCCGTAACCGATCTCTGGGCGCCTATCTACCATTGTTAATATTGTCGAACGAAACTGGTAAGAAAATGAGTCCGTGGCTCAATGGCTAGGGCGTTTGACTTCTAATCAACAGGTCGCGGGTTCAAGCCTCGGGTGGTGTACCAATCTTCTGTAAAGCATACGGTGGACATCGTCGGACTACGAGGTCAAACTATCGGGTGGTGCACCACGTGGGTTTGAGTATGACTAGCTAATGACGGCTAATAAGTTAGAAATGACTATTCAAATCTCCATTGTCTTTGTCGGTAATGTAATTCTGCTTGTAGCAATAGCCGCTGTGCGGATGCTATCGGGGCACGAAAGTGAGCTCCAAGGCAGAGTGGGACGAGTGAGTCTCGTTAACGATCGTTGGGCGTCAATCTGCTATTGCTACTATGCCCGATCAAAACCGGCAAAACAACGAGCCCGTGGCTCAATGGGTAAGGATGTTGGGCTTCTAGGTCACGGGTTCGAGCCTCGAGTGGTGCATCACCTAGGTGTGAACCTGGCTGGCTAACGATGGCTTACAGTTCGACCGTCGATTTCGACGAGGTCCACCGTCTGCTCCACACCAGGTGATGCAGGGACGGTGCTTTGCGCGTGAATTAGTTTTAAGTGATAGTATCCTTGCGCTGCAGCTACCGCACTCTCTCCTCCTCCCCCACCTGAGCTCGGTGTCAAGACAGAGTCAAGAAAACCGGAGATGGTAGAGGGCGCAGGTGGCTGGCGCGGCCGGAGCCTCCCCTGGGTGTACCACCACACCTGGCTCGGATCCCACGGAGTGGGAGTGCCATAAAGGCCACATTAAGAAGGAGCCATTGCAGCCTGACTCTCAGTCCGCCAGTCAGCCACTCCACACAAAACACACATTGGGCTGACCACGGAGTCTCAGTTATCCTGTCAGTTGGCAACCTTCCAAGCCACGGCTTTTAGCGTTCATGTATAGAAAACCACGAAAATTTGGCGCAGCAGTGGTGACTTGCGCAGGAATTGACAGAGTTCTGAAGCCCCTCACCCGGGAGGCACGACGCGTCAGATTCTAGCGAGGAAAATGCGCTGAGCTGTTGACCTCACTCTCTCCTACACCCCCTCAATCAGACCACCATCCGAGCCAGTCAGTTGTCTGATGTGGGAGTGGGCGCATTGGCTGACGGGTCGGCGTACCCGTCTTCGCGCGACACAGCACGACGTGGCCCCATAACGCGCACACCAGGATTTACTTACTCAGGGGATATGGAGGAGCCATCGCCGTCTGACTCCCAGTCCACTGGTCAGCCACTCGGCACACACAGCACATACACTGGGCCGACGGCGTGGTCTGGTGTAAGCGTCAGATTGGCAGCCTTCGAAGCCACTGTTTCTAGGAAACCGTGATTTTATCAGGTACATTATGATGATTGTGAGGTTGTTGTCTATGTATTAGTGTAGGTGGTGTGCGCTGATGTGGCTTAGCCTCCGGTGGTTTACCGCAGGTTGTCTTGGAGGCGCATGTGTCCTAATAGGCCCATGCGGTGTGTAAATGTGCGGGAGCAGTGAGGGCAGTGGAGGCGGGCGCGGTGACTGTATGTTGGAACCCCTAGGCACTGGTTCACCAGCCGCAGGTGAGGGACCAGGCCGATGCGTGAGTTGAAGTTGCGGGCGCTTTGTGGGCAGGAGAAATCGGTAGAGACTGTGGGGATGTCATTCATGGTTGTGGGAGTGGCAGTGGCGGTAAGAATGGCAGGAGCGGAGAGTGTGCATGATGCATCGGTGTTGTCGGCATTGCAGTGAATTCCGCTCTCATGGATGCGCATGTGACCGAATAGACCCATGCGATGATTGAATGCGCGAGGACAGTGGGGGCGACGATCTCTGCTGTGTTTTGGTGCTCCAGGCACTGGTTCACCAGTCTCTGTACGGTGGATTCGCAAGTGACCAACCAGGCCAATGCGTGAGGTGAATGTGCGGTCGCATTGAGGACAGTTTAGGAGAGAGTCCCCATCGCTGACGGTGGTGAAGGTGGTGACGGCGGTGGTGGGGGTAACAGACGATAAGTAGAGGGATGTGGTCTCTATGATGGTGGGAGTAATGGAATTTATGCCAGGAGTGAGGGTGGGGGGAATCTGAATTTGACGTGGAAATTGGAATTATCGGATTGTTGGTGCATTGCGTCCGAAGATGTCCAACCAGACCGATTCGCGCGCGGAAGATGCGTTGACAGCGCGGGCATTTTGGCGTGGCCTGGGCATCGACGATGTTGGTCCGGGGCGTTGGCGCCTTTCGTGCCGCTCTTTTGGCCTTGGCGGCGGCCATCCGGTTGGCCTCATAGATTGCTAAACCAGTCTTCACTGATCTTCTCCATGCCGGTCTATCCTGGGCGAGGTCCTCCCAGGTCGCCGAGTTGATTTGCAGTTGCTTCAGTGATTTCTTCAAAGTGTCCTTGTAGCGTCGTTTTTGACCTCCCTGTCGGCGAGCACCCGTAGCGAGATCTCCATAGAAAAGTCGTTTGGGTAGTCACTCGTCGTCCATTCTTACCAGGTGGCCGCGCCATCGCAGTTGAACTTGCCTCAGCATGGCGTGGATGCTGAGGATTCCGGTCCGCTCCAGGACTTCCGTGTCCGGGATCCTGTCTATCCATCTCAGCTTCAGTATTCTGCGGAGGCAGCTGAGATGAAAGTAATTCAGTTTCCTGGCTTGGTTCGAGTATATGGTCCAGGTCTCCGCCCCGTAAAGGAGTGTCGTCAAGACGATGGCCTTGTACATCTTCAGTTTGGTGTTCAGGTGAATACCGTGGCGATTCCACACGGAGGCCTGCAGCCGGCCGAAGGCCTGACTAGCTTTGGAGATCCGTTGGGCAACCTCGTCATCGGTTATCGTGTTGCGCGACAGCGTGCTTCCTAGATAAGCGAAGGTTTCCACGTTTTTGAGTTGAGCACCGTTGACATTGATTCGGGGAGCATTGTATTCAACGCTGGTTGCGGCTGGTGCATGACAACCGTTTTGGCTGTACTGATTGTTAATCCGAAATCGGTGCAGCCTTCGGCGAAGAGGTCCATGCTCCTTTGCACGTCCTCCTCCGTCACGGTGTTAAGGGCGCAATCTTCCGCGAAGAGCAAGTCATGGACTGTAGTCGTAGACACGCGCGTTGAAGCCTGCATACGCCGACTGTTAAGAAGGTGCCCGTCAGTTCTGTAGGCGATGCGGATCCCATGCTGTTCATCACGGTAGGCATCCATCAGCATAACCGAGACCATGAGGCTGAACAGGGTGGGAGCCAATACGCAGCCCTGCTTCACTACGTTGGTCACTGCGAATGCCTCGGATACCGTCCCGTTGTCAGTGACGCGCGCCGTCATCCCCTCATGAAGCTGACGCACCATGTGCGTGAACCGCTCAGGACAGCCGAATTTCTGCATGACTTTCCACAGTCCGTCGCGATTCACCGTGTCAAAGGCTTTCGTCAGATTCACGAAGTTAGTGTATAGGTGAGTTCGCATCTCCTGGCACTTCTCTTGTAGCTGGTAGGCGGCAAAGATCATATCGGTTGTTCCACGGTGTCGGCGGAAGCCACATTGGTTTTCTGGGAGCAGGCCATGCTCTAAGTGACCGTTCCGACGATTGAGAAGGATACGGGCGAAGATCTCCCCGGCGATGTTGAGCAACGAGATGCCTCTGTGATTATCACAGAGTTGCCGGTTCCCCTTCCGTTTGTAGAGATGGAAGATGGTCGCGTCTTTGAAATCCTGAGGAACTTGTCCTTGGCGCCACATCTCCTGGAAGAGTGTTGTGAGTTCTACCATCAGCCGGGGCCCACCGTGCTTGTAGACTTCCGGTGGGATTGCGTCGGATCCCGGTGCTTTACCGCTGGAAATCTGCTGCACGGCCCGGATGGTTTCTGGTAGGGAAGGCAGCAGATCCAGGTCATTGTTCGTGGTCAATTGAGGGAGCCGGTCAATGGCAGCATCGGAGATGGCTGATGAGCAATTAAGGACATTTCTGAAGTGCTCGGCCCAGCGCTTCAGAATTTGCGATTTCTCTGTCAGCAGTGTTGTGCGGTCAGAGCTGAGCTGTGGTGCGGTCCCCTTGATACACGGACCGTAGATGACCTTGATGGCTTTGAAAAATTTTCTCATTTCATTGCGGTCCTCATACCCCTGGATTTCCTCAGCCTTTCGGATCATTCAGACGTCCTGCATCTCCTGCAGCCGTTGCTGTACAAGGCGCCGGCATCTGAATAAGGCTGCTTTGGTGGCGTTAGTCCGAAGGTCCATGTTGGCTTTGTGTCGTCCATTCTTCTCCGCGAGTAAGTTGCTGATGTCGGCGTCATTGTCGTCAAACCAGTCCTAGTGTTGACGGCATGCGCTTCCGAGGACATCGAAGGCGGTGGACTGGATGACATTTCGCAGTTGACACCATCGTGTCTCCACGGTAGGATTACCATCTGGAGCATGCAGGTCCTCCAGCTTCTCGGTTATTTGGTTGCTGAAATCAAAACAGTGAGCTGGCAAATTTAATAAAAGAGTATTTAACTTACCTGGTAGCCTCTTACCTTGGGGCCTTCGTCGGGGTTGCAGTCGGAGCCTCATCTGGAAGATGACGAGGTGGTGATCTGTCCAACCATCGGCATCGCGGATCGCCTTGGTTACCAGCACTTCCTGTCAATCTCGCCTCTGAACGAGAACATAGTCCAGCAGATGCCAGCGCCGCGACCGAGCGTGCATCCACGTGGCCTTCTCCCGCGTCGGAAGGCGGAAGAAGGTGTTGATCAGCAGGAGACGGTGTTCCGCACACGTGTGCAGAAGAAGGAGGCCGTTATCGTTACAGCTATCGAGACCGCGGGGACCCAGCACTCCCTGCCAGGCAGCGTGGTCCATTCCGACGCGGGCGTTGAAGTCACCAAGGACAATTAACTTGTCCACCTTCGACACAGTCGCCAGCAGGGCGTGCAGATCCTCGTAAAAATTTGTCCTTCGCCGCATCAGAGCTCCTTATTGGGGGAGCGTAGGCGCTGATGAAGGTAGCGAACTGGTCTCCTCGAAGAGGCAGGCGGAGGCTCATCAGGCGATCATTGATACCCTGCGGCAGACAGGGCAGACGTCCCACGATGTCGTTCCGGATGGCAAAGGCAACACCAGCGTCACGTCGCTCTGCCTTTGGCCGGCCGCTCCAGAAGAAGGTGTAGCCGGCACCCATCTCCTCCAGCTGATCCTGCTCAGAGAATCGGGTCTCGCTGAGAGCAGCAATGTCCACCTTGTAGCGCGCCAGTTCCCGAGCGACTAGTGCCGTCCTCCGTTCCGGCCGGTTGATCCTAGGATTGCCTAAAAGGGAACGAACATTCCAGGCTGCTAGTGTGAGTGGACTCACCCGAGCAGCCTTGAGGGTATGGCGAGGGGGATTGGGACGGGGGTATTGTTGTTGGTTTGAGTTTTACGACCGCGTATTTTGCGATCTGCGAGCCGCGGCCGGCTGCAGAAGACGTGATAACCAGCATTTGTTTAGGGCACATTTTCTAACCCCTTAATCCGTTAGGAGGCAAGCAGTTCTGTCCCTAAATAGGGCTGCTCGGACATCCCAGACGGCTGCCGAACTCCACTATGGGTCATGGTCTTGTTTTAGTGGGAGAAAGACCCGAGTTAGCCTGGGCCGCCTACGGGGTTGCTGTCGCCCCCACCGTAGGACTTTTTGAGAGCGGGGAGGTAGGAAGTTCGGGAGTCAGACATACCTGGTGTGGAGGCACACACAACACCGGAGACCCTCACCTGGTTTAGCCCGCCGGTCGTGACGGTTGCCCGGGGTGTGGCCGCTGGGAAGAACCCAACTTCGAGGAGCCACAGGTGAGAGTTGGGTACCAGTTAGAGGCGGCCACAGGAGCATTCACCACCTTACGAGATAAATGGAGCGACCAAAGGCTATCTGTGTGGTGCTACCCCTAACTAGTACCCCTACACCCCCCTAACGATGGCTAATAAGTCAGAATTGACCATTCCGGTGTCCATTTTTTAAAAAAAAATAGTGTTCTTCTGCTTATGAAAGTATACAGTTTATAGTAAAAAACCTAAACCCTGGTGCCACGGCAGATCGGGTTTAAAAGTACTTGAGGATGAAAAATTTCTTAAAACTGAAAAGTGTCCTTTCTTTGAGTATAGATTTTAAAGGACATACCATTTAGCACAGAATGAGTACACGAAGGGATGCTTTTTTTCGTTTGGGTTCATAAAGACGTCGACAATCAATGTCAACATTGAATACTAACCGAGTAATCTTTTTTTAGTGCTTGTGATTTTGTAGACGTCTAGAAATGTGCGTATTCAGAAGCCGAAATCTATGTTTGACCGAAATATCATGTGATTGTGGTGCACACCAATCAGTTGACGAAGCTAAGTAAGCCTTTCTGACTGAGATCATATTGCGAATTCAATTTTACAAGGCTACTTTTTTGCCCCGACCTATCTGGCTCATCTGCCCATGGATTGATCCAAGCCTCCAGTTGCTTCAGTTGTGTCTGGCTCAGAGAACTACGTACAGATTATTTTCTCACCCAATTTTCTCCTCCATCCAGGTCTCACCTACCTCCCTGCGCTTGCTCGATGGTCCACGCCTGTTGGAGCACCTCCCATTGACCACGGAGTGGCGAATCTACCTGGCCAGCGTCACCGATCCCTACGTTCTCGTCGGCACCGAGGATGATGACCTCATCCTCGCCGCTCTGCGTGACACCCCTCTTCTTCTGGACGAGACAGTGGCCTCACGAGGCGTCTATCAGGGCAGCAGCCTTCTCCAGCAAGCTGTAGACTACGGCTCCGTGGAGTATGGCGATCAGGCGCTCTCTGCCGCCGAAAATCTGCCATTTTCACGTTACCTTGAGCTCAGACGTCCGAAGGTGGACCAGGTGCGCTGCCTCCCTGACACCTTTATGCACAGATTACTTATTTATTTATATTTATCTTCACCTCTTTACCTTTTATCACCCGGGAGGGCGTAATATCAACAAAGTCAAGGGAGCTGTGAATGGCAGTTTCAGACTTATTTACGGTCGTCAGCCAGCCATGTCAAGCAGGGCACTCCCAAGGTTTTAACTCGGGTTCAATTGGCCATTGAGTCAGATGTCCTGCTACTTGGCCCATTGGTCCATGCTCAGCTGGCTGTGAATGCTTGGCCGGGTACGTTGGCCGGGTCTTCGTTGGGTGATTAAATGCTGATGTGCCTTGCATTATTGCCGACGGTAGGAGAAACTTAGCCGTCGTCACCCAGCATCCAATCAATCCCATGTTGGTTAAATAAAACTTCGGCTAGCCACCTCCCCCCCCTTCCCCCGAAGTCAAAATAGATTGTTAGTGTCACATGGTAAGTTGTTGGCGACGTCTAATGTAGAAATGTGCCCTTGCTTATTTTAGAACAGTAAAGTGGCTCCCGAATGTCTAACCCTATCCAACTGCCTACACCATGACTACTCAAAATTAATTAGTAATCTGGAAAATTTGTAGTGGAACCGAATTTCTTGTGGCTTTAAAAGCGTGAGCAGGCTTGCCACTCAAAAGCAACTCATTCGTGTCTGTTTTTTAATCTCACGAAACGGTACTGATTTCTATAGGCACGTGCGGGGAGGGGGGCGTAGAATCGCAATTTCGTTCAATTTAAGCAGTCGGTTTGATCGCTTTACAAAACTTCCTCTCCTCAGAATATGGAACATTACTTTCGTATCAACTTCCGTACAGTTGATGGGTTGATAAATTGTGTACCTGTGGGGAGGGAGATGCGTTCGTTGGTACAAGAATGCAATTCGTCCGACATTTTGGATTCACCGTCAAACTCGATTCCAAAACCGGCCACGGGTAAGGGTGCCGGATGCACATGGCCTGTAGTGCTTTTAAGATGTAGCTGGTGCCATGCCTCAGTTCACCTATCATCCTGGGCAACTTCCGCACCCATCACCGCCGCTCGCATTTGGTGCGAGGGTGGCTTGCTCATCCGCAGTCAGATCGTTATTTGCCGCAGTTTCATCACCTTTGCGTGATAAGTACTCTTCCATTTGTATCGCTGATACTGTCATTGAAAACGGCGCTCTCCCACACGTTTCCCACGTGCTCTCCGCCTGACCAGTCAATCTGCGCAGGCAGTCTCAACACTGAATATAGCGACGGAAGGTCATTAGGCATATGAATAGACTGCGGTCCCAGTAACAATGACTCAAACAGCTCGCGGCTCACGTGGTTGTCCCCTCTTGCGAGAATTTTGACTTCCACGAAGCAGCCCAGAAGAAGAAGGAAAAGGCGATTACGGTAACATGGTTTTTATTGGCCTGCATTTTCTGATTCTTTCTCAAACCCATCATCAGAGTTAGTTGCAGAAAAGGGTCTACGACTGTCTCTGAGGATGGGTTCGAGAGAGAATCTAAAACGTCAGGCCAATAAACGCTATGTTCCAGTGATCGCCTCTTTCTTCTTCGTCTGAATTTTTACCTCGTCGAAATGGCTGCGTCCCGCCAACCAAGCCCTAGTTTCATTCCCCAGCACTGCTGCATGTTCGGTCAACCGCGTCCACGCCTCCTTCTCAACTGCCTCCTTTAACTCTCCTTTTTGTGTGTGTCAGCAAATAACGCAACACCCAAACACGATATACGCTCGTTTTGCCTAATTTGTCCAGACGTTTTTGCACAAGAGCTACCGGGCATCCCATTCTGCCTGCTACGTGGCTGGCCATACTGTTTCCTTCGATAACAGAAACTACGAGGCATTCAGATTCGTCCCTGGTGGTCCCCTCATGTACCCTCGATCGTCGAGCTTGATAAACCAACTTTATGCTGTGCGGATGAAGAGCGTATCTGGTTGTTTCCTGCTCTCTCCCTGGCTCACTCAACAAACATACCTTACAAGCCACACAAAGGCCACTACAGTGCTTGCTTAGGTGGCGGTGATTTCGATCTGATTTGGGTGGTTACATTGAGTAGACTTGGCGGACTTGGATTTTGTTTTTTCCTCACAGTTATCTCTTGATTGGCGGTGGTGGAGGCCACTCGGCCTTCGTTTACGCGTGCCATATACGTCCTGATCCATCAGTTTATACGTTTCCCGCAAGTCCGACGACAGCCAATTTCCTGTGTATTATTTTTTTCTCTTGCCAGGTCTCGGCTCCACAATGTTTCTGCCTTTATCACGACAGAAGTGGTCGTTTAGCGCGTTGGTTGCACTTCAACAGCCAAAAGGACGCCTCCCTCCTCTGGCTACCCAATCAAAGCGACTCCATGAAGAATAGCAATGTGGACGTCGACGGGTAAGTCTTCCTTCGCCCGTCCCTCCCCTCCATCCCCTGCAGACCGCGAACGTACAAACACTCCCTTTCTGGAATCTATGGCCATAACATGAAGATCCGGGCGCTCTAAAAACCTATACATAGTCCGTTTGTGACTCCTTGTACTTTTTATCTTCAGTTATTCAGGATGATGTATCGGATTCTTAGTGAACTCACAGAATTCGTGTTTCGTGCGGTTAGTATCACTCACACGTTGAGGGTAGACTAGAGGTTTCTGCTAAACAGGTCAAATGTGGCTCAATTCTCCGACAACTGGCTAAAGCGTCTGAACGTGGGCTAGTTTCTTTGAAACACTATTTCATCCGTTTCGTCTATTTGAAGTTTTTTTTGAACGATCATTCATTTTTAAAATGGCAAAAAGTATCTTCTTTTGTTACCTTCTATGTTTTTGGGTCCGGTATAGCGCATTGGGGCGGGGTACCTTCCAAATAGTACAAGTTTTCAGGGTGTTACTCAAATCTCTGGTATTTTCAACCGCATGTAGAATAACCCCGGGCTTTTTCCCCCCTCACCCTTCCCTACATCTAATCATGACGCTTTTCTTTGGCGGCTGTCACTAAGAGCCTATGCAAAACACCTGACCGCAGGGCTCAAGAAGGTGCCCGCATATACATACTTTGACTCGCCATGGGTCTCATTTTTTGAGAAGGCTTTGGACGCCGGCCATTATTCAAATCCCTACCGTGACCTTCTTTTGTCAGGTTTCATTGAACTGTAGTTTCCTAGGGTGAAGTTAGTTAAGTTTGTTAAGGGAAAGATAGGCAAACGCCTTTGAACTCCCTCTTGGTTACAGTATGGCTAAAAAGCCTCTGGTACATCATGAAAATGTAAAAAAGTTGGTTTACATAATAGCGTGCGGAAAATAAGCAGCTGTTTGCTCATCGAAAAGAGTAAACATAAATGTGTACTCGCATATTACGAGTAGCATGAGTACATGCTATTGTTGGTGACAAGATTCTCGTGAGTGAGGCATATGCGACGAGTTTGAGATAATAAAAATTCCATAAAATGGTACTGAAATATAAAAAGTAGTATTTTAATATAAGAGTGTGATTCAACTGGGATGTGACTAAGAAGATCTGGGGATATTATAGTGGGCACTGCTAAACTGGTCCAGGTTTTTTCTTAAAAAACTCAACGGAAGTAGCCATAACAAAATCCAGAGGCAGAGCATTCCAAGCGTCGACCGCTCTCTTGGAGAAGAGGAGAAGGGGAATAGGCAGCACTTAGCTAGTACCGTGAAAGGGACCCACTACAAGAAAAAACCAATCAGATAACGCTTAAGACAGATCATCCCTATCCCCCACTGCATGTCTATGTTTCTTTTCAACCCACAAGGCGAGCTTACTTTAGCTTAAACGCCTTATCTGATGAGACTGCGAGGTAAACTTCCCACATGCCCAATGTCGACGGTTCCACTGGATAATGTGCCAGACTGGTGTTGTAATCCCTAAGATTGGATTGAGACAGGTTGTGGGGAAGGTAGAAAACATGCATTCTATCCTGTCAGACGCTATTTCAGCCGTGGGTGCATGATCTGCACATTTGTTAATTTTATGTGCGTTTTTGATAGCTCTTACCTCATTCTAGAGGGCCACCACGCTACTTAGGCGGGTGGTAGGGACTTCAAAGTGATTTGGTTAATGGGTAATAAAGACTTCACGCCATTTTATCAAGATGGCGGTGGCTCTCGTTCACGCCTCACGCTTGCGCGTTTCACATCGTAAAGAATCACTGTGGACCACATACGAGGAAGCGATCATTAGTGCTTGCGCTTCAGTCGCCTGTCCTGCGTTATCTTGTCCGTACAACCCGTCGTTTTAGCTTAGTGCGTCACAGTAATCATTGTAAGGCAGACCGCATTAAATCAGTTTTATGTGAGCTCTCTCCCGCACGTCGTGCACGGGTCGCAACTCCGAACCAAACCGACTGGAGATCAAGTCGCAGGTTAATAGGTCATTCGAAAATGCCTTCCAGGTTGTTTAAGAGGGGAGGAGGGGCAGTTTATATGTCAAAACTGCATCCTTGTCTTGTCCGTATCGTCTGCCTTCACCTGTACCTTTCTCTCTGTCCCAGGGAGACTCAACTCAGCGCGCTGGACGAGGAAGATATCCTCCTCTACGGTGAGGTCATCAGCACAGTGAAGAAGGAGAAGGTGCAAAGCACTGCCCCAATCCTCGAGCCGGCCTCCTCACCGTCCTCGAATCAGGAGGAATCTCTGCCCACAACGTACGTTTTGGTTCCCTTGTCATCGCGCACTGCTGACGGGAAGCCTCTTCTGCCTCCTTCCTAGCATCCAGGTTTAGACGATTGCCCGACCGTGTACTTCGTCAAGGTCCATCGTTTGCCCCGCAGCAAGGTGACGCAGGACGGTGACTTGCACGCGAATTAGATTGTAGTGAGAGTAGACTTGCGATGTATCTACCGCACCCTATTCTCCCTCATCCACCTGGGCCCGGTGCCAGGACCAAGTTGAGAAGACTGGAAGCGGGAGAGGGCGCAAGCGGCTGGTGCGGCCGGACCGGGCCATAAGCGTGCCGCCACACCTGGCTCGGGTTCCACAGCGTGGGAGTGCCCTAGAGGCCACATTAAGATGGAGCCATTGCAGCCTGCCTGTCAGTCTACCAGGCAGCCAATCGAAATAAAAACAGTGCAGCGGTGACGTTTACCGACTGCCGAACTGAGGTAGGCACATCCGGCTGCTCTGAAGCACCAGGTTTGGGACTCATCTCGATAAGAAGGCTCTGTTTTCGACACCCGAGGCAAAAGGGGAAGCTTGCTTTCTTCCAATCATTAACAGGGAACTTTGAAACGTTGAGATTGTGTGCTGATGTGTTAGTAGTGCATTTGACTTAATAACAGCCGGAAACCAACTGAATCGGGTTTAAATCTTATGTGGCCGCCTGGGGCCAAGGCACCGCTAGCTGACGATAGCAGATAGCTTTGACGCATCCATTGCATTCTCATACATCTTTGTCGGTAGCACCTCGATCACGCAGTCTCTCAATTTTTAAGAGTACTTCTACTTCACAAGAATGTGATCAGGCTTGATTTAGACTCAATTATATTTGCAGTGACATAGAAACTGTATCTCATAAATACCGCAACCCTTGTACAAACATTATCCTTATCCAATCTTGTCTCAGCTGATTGGTTCGAGTCTGAAAGATCGGGCGATTAAAACTCCCATCCCACCGATAGCGTTGGGGTTTTTTCTAAACCAACTCCTGGAAGTCGCATTTTCGATTTACTCGATAATGCTTGATGTAGTCGACCTCGACGGTGCCGCTAACTTAGCCGCAATCTGCGTTTAGGGATCTGTGAGATTTGACCCACGTCCAGCGAAGCAGATCCAACAACAATGATCCAGCAGTAAACGCAGTGTCCTGGCAGACTATGTTGAGTCAGGTTTGGAGGTAAACTTCTCTTCGCCGTCTTCAGATAGGCGGTAGCGTCGAATCTGAGACAGAGATGCTGAATCCATGGGCGGGCGGTTTATGCTGAGAGATGCCCTTTCCTGTTCAAAATAGCAACTGGAAAGCACTCTGATCTTCCAAAATTTCGCGATTATTCCGACTTATTTAGCCTCCTCATTCATTCGTGATGGTGCATTCTACCAGTCACCACAACCAAATGCCTGCATAGTCAAGGTCAGTCAGCCCGTGCCCCGATGCAAATTCAACCTCGCAAAAACCGTGTGGGGCTCTCTCAACGATCCAGTCAATGTCTTATTTGAACAGACAAATGCAATCTTGTTAAAAGGCAGACTGCATTTTGCACGGTTGAGGGTGATCGTTATTGGTCCTAACTCTAAGCGTTGCCTTGAGCATAATGACAATGATTGGCGGACTCGTCATGAGGGGAGGCAAGGTCTGCAACGAAAGCAGCAGAACAGACGACCTCCATTTATTGGTAGCCATGGCGGCGTTTGAAAATGTGTTGCGGTGTAACTGCTTGTTTGTAGCATTCATATCCACTTCAGAACCCGACTTCGAGCCACGGATACTCTTAAGTTGTTTTAGAATGACAGTGATAGGAACCTTTTCCAGCAATGTCAATGAGTCCTCCGTCCCTCGATGTGCGCGCAGAGGACTAGGCCTCTTCATTAGAACCGATAACATTCTTCCACGCCTGCCCTGGAGTAAGGACGCCAGGGTGCTTACAAAATCTTGTAGATTTCGCCAGGGATGTTGTCCTCTCTAGACGCCTTTTTTGTTACACAGCCTCAGTACTGCATCTGTTATTTATTTGCTTTAGAGGAGAGGCATGTGGTGCTATAAATATATCCGAATGTTCGAATTCCAGGTGTATGTATGGGTGAGAAAGAAGCCTGTTCGATCACCGAAATCATTTCTTTATTCACAGGAGCTTTCGAACTCTTGCTGAAGTCCATCGTGAGGTGTAAAAACGGCAACAAATCAAGCAATATTTAATGGGTGAAAGGAGCCAAGTAAAAATCAGGAACGCCAGTCTGGAGTGACTGTACAGGGCTCTGTACGCCAGCGCCCGATCGATATATCGATCGAATGAGTTCTCATCGGAGGTATGGGCTTCAATAAATTCGGAGAATATCCTGTTTCTGGCGTGGGTGATTATCTTCATGGTTATGCAGTGAAACTCGCAACCGGTTTCGTATGTGGTGTTATTTTGGTAATCGAAGTTGAGGAGGAGTTCGGAGTGTTTCACCCTGGCGGAGTTTTTAACAATAAAACTACCATTCAAAACGTGAAGAGATTTGTTCAATGCCAGAGACCTGTTACTAACTACCGACTCAAGGCTTTGACTGAAGAACCCAGCAACACAGCAAACGGATGTAATTGTGGTTCGCAGCAGTCATGTCACAGCAGTTTCATCGAGTTTCGTGGTACTTTAGAAGGCAGCTGGTGTGCCCCAGCACTCCGCGCGCAGCTAGCACTACCGTTGTTGTTTCGCACCTACCTATTATTCCGCTTGAGGGATTCCCTATAGTTGTTTTTTTCCCTTTCCCCACCCATTGATGCGTTGGGACGTTAAACTCAGGTAAGATCTCCCTCCTGTTTATCATTTTCTTAGAGTAAGATACTTTTTGGACGCCTGTGAAAGAACAACGTTTTGGTATACCTTCTTCCTCTTAACATCGGCATCAGAGGTAAATGGCAAATTCTGTCCAGGGAATTGAATTAGCGTAAGCATTGGATATTTTTTCCACTCTGGTAAATTCATTTGTTACGAACTATCCATCCACGTGAGATATCACCCAATCATATGAAACCCTACATTACTTTGGATGTAGGTAAGCATTTTATTTTCTTCTGCGTTCGTGCTCCGAAGGCTGCTTCTTTAGACGGGGTTTGTTGTATCAATAATCTCCGTTGATGTAGCCGTGGGAGGTTTTGAAACAAAAGTTCCCGGAATTTCTGTTCGGCTGTGAGAACGTCGGTTCGTCCTCCCGCTGACGGCCTGTAATTAATACTAACGTAGTCTTTTAACTGTTCATCCCTTCTTTATACACTAATTGTTTGAAAATAAACTACTAGGAACCCTGATTTCTCTACCGTTCATCGGCTTTTAGGTCCAATCGCTTCAGTCCGACAGACCTCTACTTCGCCTTCATTGTCTTCTCTAATGGGGTACTTGAGGTACGTCGGCGGGGGCGCCATCCTCCGTTTTACACTTATCACTATCCCAGCCTTGGCGTATGGCTTGAATTATTTGAGTTATATTAGCGAAGGTGACTTGCTTAGTATCAGTTACCTTCTCCTCAACCCTCCCCTCCTGAATTAGTTAAGTCGACAAATAAAATTTTGTGCCGATCCGGCAATTTCTGTCGCTGTTTGGCAAAAAATCATCTCAGGGCATGATCAGAGTTCAGTTACATGTTGCAACAGTTCGAGACAGACACGGGAACGGCAACCCCCTCCAACACTAACCCAAACCTTAATCTCAACCCTTATCCCCCTTGAAGTTCGCGCTGGGTCACCCGTATAACTAGGGGGAGGGTTCATGTCTCCGTGTCCTGCAGATGTCGGCGACATTCGCCTTGCCGTACTGCGGTTTCGCCCAGCCACCCCCTATGAGGAAGTTACCCCCTTCATGGTCCATGACTGCTTATTTGCCAAACCCGCTAGCCTGCTTATTGGACGGCCAGCCTTTTCTGAAGTTCATTCTATTGTCTCTCACCTGTGTCCCGGGCAGACCTTGTCTTATGGAACTCCCTACATGTGTCGTGATCCGGCGCAAATCAGATAATTCCTAGAAATTTTCCCTCCCTACACTACCGACGTGGTTAGAAGTTACTACCAACACGTGGAGGTGTGTTTGCCTACCTAGCATCTAAATCAATGGGCATTTTTATGGAACATAGTCGACTAACCCGACTGGCGATGCATTGACTTCATCCGTACTTTACTATACAAGGTTACCGCCGCGATATGATGCCAATTGAGCGCCTGAGTTAACGTTTTTGTTTAGTTCGTGGTTTCGGGTGGTGCCGTTAATTTATTATCAGTTTTTAAACCGATAGCGAACTTGACCCCCCTTCCCTCTGATTTGCATTGTACAGATTTACAGTGTGCCGGACTTCACCCGTCTCTACGAAGTGCAGCAATTCTCTGGTCTGCCGAATATGCTCTGTGACAGTCGGTGGATGACGGAGGATAAGCAAGCAACCACCAAGCCGTCCAAGATCGCCAGGTTTGTGTCCTCTTAGCTTTTTTGCCAAATTGTTTTTTAACGGCCTTTTTTTGCCATTCTTGGAGTTTCCATCCTCGTGTCCAACAGCCTCAATATCTGTCTATTTTTCTTTCAGTCTGCTTCCAGAGGTTGACGATATGCCCCCTGCGATTCGCGAAATCAGCGTCTTCCCAATGGGCACTGACCGCGATCGTCCTGTCCTCCTAGTAAGTAGTCATTATATGTCTGCTGATACTAATTTCCCCGTTTTGCCTGTATTTCCCATCGGTTCTTATCTTCAGCTTCTCCTTGCTCTTCCCCCCTACTCCTCACCCTCCCACTACTTGTCAGTGTTTTTGGAGTGTAACCCACTTCCTGCTGCTTCCTCCCCATCAAAGGTACGAACTACTCACGAGGTGGTTTGTTACGAGGCCCTCTGTCCTAGCCCCGGTGAGGCACTCCCGCTGACCCCGGGCAATCCTCAGGTTTGCGGGATTAGTCCCCTGCGTTGGCGACGACTTCCCATTGCCTGCCCCCTCCTGGCGCCTCGACGTCTTCGCTCGGATCCCAGGATCACGGATTTGCAGGTTTGTTTCGTAGTCATCTTGGACATTCGCACACCCCCTCTCTTTGGTGCTGTTCCCTTTCCGCCCATTTTGAGGGCGACGACTACATCTCTCGCTAGCTTACTGGGCTGATGCGTTAGAGCAAGATGGGGGCCTCGCGGTTCTGCAGAGCACGTGTTAGACGGGGTTCTTTCTATTCCCAGTCGCGTGCCTCCGGACGACGTAACATCAACTTTCTTCTTGTGGGGTGGATGGAAAAGAGAACAGAGTCAATCCACGCTTATTTGCCTGACTCAAATAAGCTGGTGTGCCTCTAAACTATAGCGATACGCATGCCTTGCAAGGTTGCAAACTGGTAAGATAACTCACTCCTTCGGATTTGAGATCCAGCTGCAATCAACCCTTTCATCACGACGCTGGTGGAAACTTTATCCCCAGTGGACACGCCCGATACACTGTCATAACGTCTGTTCCGTGTGCGTGCAGGAATCGGCCCGTATGTGATGCGAGCAGACGTGGACACAGACTCGCCAGACACCGCACTCAAGCCCATCCTCAGTCGTCCATTACAGTCTCATGAAATGTTAACCAACCTACTTGTAATGCTTTTTCGATTGCAAAGAATTACTTAACATGCAGCCTAATTCCGAGCTATTTTAGAGAAGGGAGTTTGATCCTTTAGGGATCTGCGACTGAGGCTGATGTCTTTACTGTGCAACAGAATTTAACTTTGCCCGAGAATTTGTACGGCGTACAGATATGCACGAAATCGCTTCTCAACTGACTGATTGATTTTCTAAAATTTAATTTTTATGCCGTCATATTGCTGGAGGGTCTCATTAACCAACCCTAATTTTTTCTTTGCTTCCTACCGAGTAGGTTGATCGCGTACTTTGCTCATTCTTTCCAACTTCTGTGCTCCTTTTTATTCCAGGCGAAGCTGACGGCCAAAATGTCAATGCTGCGACCGTTTGAAAACATTGGCGGGCATCGGGGAGTGTTTGTCTGCGGTAGTCAACCTATGTGGCTCTTCGCCACTGACAAAGGCCACATTCGCGTCTTTCCGCACACAATAGACGGCGTCATGACAAGTTTTGCGGCGTTGAACACCGCTACCTGTCCCAGTGGCTTCGTCTACTTTACCCACGCGGTATGCACCATACTTGTTACTCTCAATATATAAGTAGGCACTTTATTATAATATTTATAAAAAAGATATTCGTGATATCATACGGACTTTTAAATCGTAGAATGAAATGCGCCTGGCTACCCTGCCTCAGGGTTACTCCTACGAGGAGGAGTTGGGTATTCGAAGCATCCAGCTGGATGGCCGTCCTCACTTTGTTCAGTACCACCTGGAAAGCAAGGTTTGTCACTTGCTTGCTTTCGCTTCTACTCTCCTAACTTCGTGTGCATGGCCTGTTTCCTGTATTGCTTGTTAAGACCTACGTCGTAGTATCCAGTCATGCAACCGAGGCCCGGACCATCTTTCGACTGAATGCTGAGGGCAACAAGGAGGAGGAAGAAGTCAAGCGTCCTGCCGACTGTGTCTACCCCCTTCTTGACGCCTACAAGCTTCAGGTCTTCTCACCGGTCTCTCCGGATCCAAACAGCTCCCCCAGCTGGGAACTCGTTCCAAATTCTCTGTGAGTTGCTAGTACTTTGCATATCTCGCCAGTCTCCCTTATACTGGAACGGTGCTCTGTTGTAGGCACCAAACCTAGTTAGCTAATAAGGCGCAATCAAGAAAAATCAGCATCTTATTTAACCGGGCTTTTGACGCTTCTTTAAGCATGGGACAATATCTCGAGTTGCGTGATACACCTCGCCATACTGGCCTTCTTTTGCGTTTCACCCAAGCTATGCGCCGACATGTTTTGTCATCTTTTTCGGTACTTGTTGTTCAAGGCAGCTGATGTTTCATAGGAATGTATTGCGCGACACATTTGTTTCAGAGCTGTTTTATGTACAGTAGATTGCTTAACTCATGAAACGTCTATATCAGAATTTGAGGTAGTAGCAGGGCAGGCATTTTAAGGTGTTAGTTCTGTTTTTTGTATTAAATATATAACGAAAAAGCTCTTTAATAACAAAGAGATCACTTCAGATCAGTTTATTCAAGGGAAAACGGGGCTAAATGGGGCAAATTCAGACGTTACTTGACATCCCGGAATTTGCGTACGCTATTACAAGCTACAGATCAAAACGTTTTGTTTTTATGCGCATTACTATGCACGAACATTAATAAAAGCCGGAAAAATTTGGAATAGATCCCTTCGGAGAACGGTAAATTTGGTTTTGTTTTCACAAAAATCAGGTGAATGCAAGTTTGAGAGCTTACATTGTTTACGGCAAAGTGATGACAAATTTAGTTAAAAAAATCAAGTTTTGCAAAGTTATGGTGTTTTGTACCAAAAAACGCTGTAATAAACTTTTGTGAATGTATTTTGTTTTACCACCGATTGTTAGGAGCTTAAACGCGCATATATACGAGACGCGATGATACACCGCGACTTTTCGCAGTCACGACGTACGCGAAGCCTGAAAAGACAATTTATGTCTGCAGTTGACTATAAATGAATAAGGAAATTTAAAACGGAAGGGGCAGAAAATTCACATTTCATCGCAAATTCTAAGTATATATTCGACCACTCTCTTTTGTGTTTGAAAGCTTAGAACTAGACTGAGAAGTAAGCAAATATATCGAAAAACGCTTCAATAGAAAGAGAAAAGAGAGTTCTTTAATTTTAAGCAGAAATTGTATGGCTACTTTTCAGTGAAGTCGAAAATTTGGTCAAACGGTTCCAGTTTTTTCTTCACTTCCCTTTGAAAAAAACGTTAATTACGCAGGAAGTCGACAGCAAAACGTATTATTAAAGCACTTTTTAAAAAGTTAACTTATTATAGAAAATATTTTAACTAATATTAGGCATATATTTTCCCGGCTTTTGTTGTGGACGTGGATTTTTCATGGCAGCGAGTTTTCATGTTTGTGTGAGTCTACAAATATGACCCAAACGGCCGCCTGCATTAGAAAGAATGCAAAAAAGTTACTGCTTCGGTAAATGCTTTAAAGAAATATGTTATTTTGAGGGTTTTACCAAACACATCGAACGGAATGTACATTTATGGGCAGTCGACTGAAGACACTGAAAATCGTAAAGAATTCGCCTCATTTTCAAAGACTATCTGCGACTCATTGTAATAGAAAACTCGAAATATTTATAGAGAAATTTAACAATTGAATAGTTCTCTTTATATACACCAAATGGTATGTTAACGATTGCACCTGACGATTCTATTTAAATTTATTAGTCATTGACCGACCTGTGAACATGAGAGCTTATGAAATGTTATATTCACGTAACGTCCCTATCGGCGCAATGAAGCGAAAATCTGCTTGCCTTGGTCAAAAGAATCTAAGACAATGTACAAACGGAAGTAAAACGACGAATTCTCGTTGCGTTTAATCGAGAGGAATATGTATGTACAAAACTCTGAAAAATACTATTTTCAAAAGTAATTCGGCTTTTTCTGCTTCATTCATTCGTTTAATTGCATGGTCAGGCTTCCTATACCGTTAAAACTTCAGTTTACTCAACAAGGTCAATTTTTCACATTTTCGTAATCTGTACCTATTCTTCAAAAAAATTAACATTTCTAGACAATGTTATATTAATTGGTAAACCACAAAAAGCAATATATTTCCTAACGATCGGTTCTTTATTGATGTAAAATTTAAGTGGACGCAGTGTGCGCTGATTTTACGAAACGGGCCATAACTAATGAAATTCATCAGATTTCGTGAGTTAGGACACCTACTGTACAACCATAGTTCAAATAATTTTAAAAAAATGGATATTTCAGTTTGAATGTACGCCACGAGTAGGCAAACGATCGCCTTCAGTAATCCCTCAAGCCAACATAAGAGAAGCAGTGGCTGGGTCCTATCAGTCACATGGGCTTCGTATGAGCGATTTTGAGATTTTTACTGGGTCTGTTTACTGAAGTACTTCTTGCTTTGACGGCATTTCGGGGTACGCATTAACTGTTGTTCACATCAAAGCCGAGGACAATTCATAATTATGGATTGGTATATAATGAGAACCAGAACCTTTCTCTGTTCAAGGCAAATTGTGGAGTTGATTTGACGCAGCAAAATGCCAGATAGTTTAGAAGCCTAGCAAAAGGCTTTGAGACACGCCTCTCTCAATACTATATTTGAATTGCAAACGATTTTGCACAGCAGAACAGCTTTTGCCTTTAATAGTGCTTCAAATGAAGCTTTAATGTCCTGTCAATACAACCCGAAAAGATTAAATGATCAGGGCACGGAAATAAGAGCACCTCTCGTATTCGAGGTGTCCATTCGCTAAATTCCAGTGGGGTTAAGATTAGGATACAGGAATAGGTACCTCTGGAGTTTTGCGTACAGCCACCTCTAGTTCGCGGTTTGCGTTCGATTTCATTGGCATTAGTATTTTGTCAAAACACGAGTAATCTCTCATATTTATGTCTGCCTAACGATTTCTGCAAGAACTATGCCATCTTCGGTACATACTTATCCTGCGCTGTACGCCTTAGATCTCGCAAAGTTATTCTGACCCACTGTCTGGTAACTCTTTTGTCTTAATGCTTTAAAATCACCTCATTTACCGGTACTTCAGTGCTAATGACGCTCTAATTCAGTGTGCCAGTTCGCTAGTCGTGCGCCATGCTGTGACAGTCTTCAACAGACTGAGAGGTGTGTGGAGTTTCTGGTAGATCGTGTGAGGTAGTGGGCCACGGCGGCTTTTGAATCAATTTTAGGCAGCTTTAAGCACGTGTTATGAGTGGCATGAAACCCATACGGAGCTGCTGGAAGCCAATAGATTTATGTTTGCCCATTCTTAATTGAATAAATGCCCCGTCTGTATATATATATATATATATATATATATATATATATATATATATATATATATATATATATATATATATATATATATATATATGTATATGTATATATAACATCACTTTGCTCATTAAGGATCATTTATTTGCTTGGTCACTACTCCTGTTACAAGCAGTATCCATGAATTTTTGCCAGGATCGAATTTGAGGCTTTCGAGGTGGTCACCTGTCTTGTCACAGCGCAACTTGCCTCAGAGCAGACTATACAGGGTACGAAGGATTATCTGGCCCTGGGCAGTAACCTGTCCTACGGTGAAGAGATTCCGGTACGTGGTCGCATCCTCCTCATCGACATAATCGAAGTGGTTCCCGAGCCTGGTCAGCCGCTTACCCGTCACCGGGTGAAGACTGTCTTCGATGGAGACCAGAAGGGCCCAGTTACCGCACTAGCCAGCTGCCAGGGCCATCTGGTCAGTGCTGTGGGTCAGAAGGTAGGTACTGAACCGCAAAATAGTTTAACTGCAAATTTCTCTTATTTCCCATCCGAAAGTCAACTTTCGCCTGTTAATCCTCATTTGCGGTACCCACAGAGAGATATTGTTCTACTTGGGTCAATTTGGGTATGGAACAAGCCGCTGTTTTTTATTCAGTCTATTTTCAGGGTTTTTTGAAATTCTCTCTCGTCTTGATGCTGTTAGTGCTGTTATGGGGCGGACATAAATTTGATGGCGTGGTATAGGTTGAAATTTTAATGAAACTACCTATGTATTGTTTGTTAATGACAACATGTGTTTGCATTAAAACAATTTCCTGAGAGGAGGTGTTCGCTGGAATAGGAATTTCCAGCCATTCACCCACGCATTGCATACTTGTATTGACTGTCGCCTTTTTTCTCAGATGTGGCATTCGTTTGCCTTTAATACTTGTTTGAATTTTTGAGTTCTGGGGTAACAGCTCTCATTGAAGAGCATCATAGCCTAAAATTTCAATTCGATAGATAAGGCCCCCTTCCTGCGTACCACCACCTTTAGAGAATTGAATGATGAAGAAGGTACGGTGAATAAGCCAAGTTGTTCTAGTGCTTCTGACGTAACTTTGACTGCCGCCCATCTCGTCTCTTAAAGGGTCGCTCTTTCTCAAAACAGTAATTGTTTCACCTGAACTAGAAAAACTATTTAGAATGAAGCCAGGTATATAGTATCAAATAGTCATCGGGGCGTTTTGATCGTGTAGCTTAAACTTTCGAAATTGTAAGTGCCTCATCATAATTCAACTTGTTTTCGAATGTCGCTTTTACCTTTCCCATTGTCCTGCAGATCTACATTTGGACGCTCAAGAATGGCGATCTGATTGGAGTGGCCTTTGTCGATACGGACCTTTACATTCATAGCCTGCTTTGTGTGAAGAACCTGGTTCTGGCAGCTGATGTGCTTAAGTCCATTCAGCTGCTGCGTTTCCAGGCCAGCATGCGCGTCCTCTCAGTGGTCAGTCGTGACACCGCCAGTCGTGAGGTTTTTGCCACAAATTTCTTCGTTGATGGCACAAAGCTCGGCTTTCTAAGTAAGTCTCAACTGTACTCCAGTCAAACAAAAATACATTTTGCAGATTTTGGCCGGATTACCATGATATACCAATTTCCCATTAACTTGACTTTGATATTGACCAATCAGTTTATAGTGGTAGTGCCCTCTCCCATCTCCGGTTTTCTTGACTCTGTCTTGACACCGGGCTCAGGTGGGGGAGGAGAGAGTGCGGTAGCTGCAGCGCAAATCTACTACCACTTAAAACTAATCTACGCGTAAGTCACCGTCCCTGCACCACCTTTCTGTGGAGCATACGCTGGACATCTTCGGACTACGACTGTCAAACTCAACTTCCTCGGCCGCTACAGGACAACGTTCCACTCCATTGTTTAAGAAAAGTATCGTTCTGACAAGTGAAACGGGATTTTATTTAGGCAACGACCAGGCGTGAATCCTGTCCGCGGTCATCCGAAAGATCAGCTAAGAGGCGCGTCCGAGTCTCTCAATGCGAGAAAAACTCCACTTCTGTTGTATAATTACACTTAAAAACTGCTAGAAAAAGTCTCACTATCTTTTATTGCGTGATTTAGTTTAAAGTGATAGTAGCCTTGTGCTGCAGCCACCGCACTCTCTCCTCCTCCCCCACCTGAGCCCGGTGTCAAGACAGAGTCAAGAAGACCGGAGATGGGAGAGGGCGCAGGTGGCTGGCGAGACCAGGGTCCCTAGGCGTGCCACCACACCCCCCCACCCCATGTTCGGCATTTGTTATGGGAGCGCAACCCTAATAACGCCTGGCGTGCCCTGATGTGGCCCCCGTGTTGGTCCAACGCATCTACCACGTGGACCGTTAAGGGGCACGACACCCTAACACACACACGGGCCAGTAAAATCACCCGTAGTCGTTTTCAGTCGGTGCGGCTAAGCACCATGCCGATCACACGAATGCAGCGGTCATTAGAAGAAACAGCAGATATGTAGGGGATGCATTCTCCGAGTAGTAAAGGGGTTTCACAGGAAATTAAGAAAGGAACATTACATGTAGACATGTCCCATCTGATATGGGGGGGTTTCCTGTCATGTCCCTTAGATTACAGGCGACGATTGCAACACTGTGGGCGAGCACAGTATTTACTTACCTGTACTTGTTACGGCTGCGATTCTGCCTGATTCAACCGGTCTGGATTATGTCACGGATTGTGCCTCTACACACGTGACGATCCGCGGTAGCAGACCTGGACAGCTCAATCCATTCTGTTCGCCAACGCCGGACGCTGAATACCGAAGGTCCAAGAACAAATTTTATGTCCTGACGAACTGTGTGGAGCCAGGTTTTGAGCTGACGCCCTATTCGACGCCCTCCAATTGGGTAGTGAGGCCGGCTCAAGAGCACCAACACTGAGCTCGTAAGGTGGGTATTGAAAAAAGTGCCCAAACTACCTCAGTCGTCATTCTTGGATTGCTTGGGATATCCTTGCGAAATTTTCGCAGCGAATGCGGACTGTCTCATTTGAGACGAAATCTGTGGACTTCACTCCGAGGATGGTCCTCAAGCAGTGGTGGTCAAATGCCTCCATTTTTCGCTCATTTTCCACGCGTGTATCCCAGCTTTTACAGCCATAGAGAAGGACAGACGCACGGTATACGCGAATCTTTGTGGCGATAGAAATGTCGCGTCGTGTTCACAGGCACTTTCTAAGGCTTGAGAAAACCCGACGAGCAGCATCGATTCGTGAGAAAATGTCATCCTTACTCTGTCCATTCGGCAGCAACCTCGCTCCAAGGTATTTGAAACTGTCTACTTCTTCAAGTTGACAGCCATCAACCTCGAGAGCTACTTTCTCCTGGGCAGGGATGCAGCTTGAAAAAAACTTTGGTCTTCCTCGCGTTTATAGACAAGCCGACCAATTTGCTGCACTAGTACTGACTGACTGTTGAGGAATCCCTCCTACGCACATTGCATATGCTACATAGAATTTTGTGAATTCAGGTCGTGTCACATGAACCCCGCCAGTCTCTGGGTATCCGGACAGAGGCCTTCCTCTGAGACCTAAAAAGACTAGGGAGTCTGTAATTGCCATTTCTAGCTTATTAGCCGTCATCAGCCCGCCATACCCAAGCACAAGACACAACGGGACAAGTTACCCCTGTAATCGATCGGTGAGCGCCCACTTCCCATAGTTGCTATTCCCTATCGAAACCGGCAAGACAACGACTCATGCTGCAGTAGGTAGTGTTGGACTTCTCGTTAACAGGTCACGAGTTCGAGCCCAGCACCTGGGATGGGTATAGCTGGCGGATGCTGGCTACTAAGCCAGAAATGACCATTCCCGTCTCCATTGTCTTTGCCTGTCATGTTATTCTGCCTTACGGCTGCTGGCGGGGCTCGAAAGTGAGCTCCAAGGCACAATGGGACGAGTGCGTTCTGTAACCAATCGGTGAGTGCCCACTTACCATACCTCAAAGTCTCCTCCCTCCCTCTTCTTATTTTTCCTCGTATGCACCCCTAAATATTTAAGCATGCTTTGTGGGCCGTTTTTTTCGCAGAGTTTTTAGAAAGCAGGTCCATCCAGCTGTTTATGTGTTTTTCGATTTTTTCACCAGAAAGGTAGGGTTTTGTGGGGCAGTGGAAAAGTTGGACCTATTGGCAAACGATCCACGACACATGCGTATCTTCTCATATTCAAACGCACATAGACTCTTTGGAAAAAAATATAAGAACGTTTATTGGTATATTTTGGAGGCTAGTTCTTCAGGTCGTAGTCAGACTTTAGTAAACGTGCAAAAAACAGTTAACCTTTCACACGTGCTTAAAAAATTAATACTCCTTGGATATTTGCGCCAGTAAGTGGCCACTGTGCGACGAGCTTAGCGTTGTTTCTGGGAGGGCTTCCAACTAACCGGCTAACTCGGTCCTTTTCGGTACTCAGAGTCAGGCTGCTAAGATTCCTTCTCAGTGTGGCCTTCCTGACATCCGCACCTGATGCATCTGGAGCATGACATGTGTAGACAGGCTCACGAGTTTTGTCAGCCACTGCACCCGAGCCCACCAAGGAAAATGTCTTGCCATCTGAGCAAAGTGTCTGGGAGATGAAAGCGTAAAGTAGATGCTGCACAAGTTACGCGGAATTTATCGGTGGGTGTTGTCGTTTGGGGAACGGTCGACCAGCAATGATAAATAAGCAGGGAGGCATTACGGACAGAGACAAGGGAGAATGGAATGGCCGTTTCTGGCTTAGCAACCGTCATCAGCCAGCCATACGCAACCCTTTAATAGACTAGCCGCTGACCGGGCTGTATATTAAGTCCCAAGGCACGACTGTGTTCTGCAACGTGATTGGTCAGCGCTCAACTACCAATGACAAATAAGTCACAGAGATTACTCTTTAATGACTTTTTTTATTCATCTCACTCTTCCTCCCTGCCTTCATTTTGCAGTCACGGACAAATTAGGGAACCTGGTGGTGCACAGCTACGATCCGATGGAACTGGCTAGCTGTTCGGGTCGCCGTCTGGTACCTCGAGCGGATATGCGCCTACCCTCACGAGCAACCACCTGCCTCCGAGTAGCCAATCGCTTCCGTCACCCCCTGCTGGCAACGCGTCTCCTCTCCGCCGCTACTGACGGCACGCCGGCGGATACCGCAGCCACAGAAAAGCGATCTGGCGGCGGCGGCGGCGGCGCCGGACAGAAACCCGCTAAACAGCACGCCGCCGCCTCGGGCCTTTTTGCTACCTTTGAGGCGGAGCGTTCGCGGCATTCAGTCTACTTGGGTGAGGCGACAGTGATTGTACTCGCGTGTTTTTATAGCCTTCTTTCATTGGTGTTTTCGGGCGGAGAGGCCTTCATGTTTCCTGTCGCCATGTTTGTTTGTAGTTTTTTTCTCCTACATCCACTGTCGAGAATTACCAACCCACAAAAAATCACATAAGTTTTTTCGTGTTCCCTTTCGTACACTAGAAGTTGCAGTTACAGCCGTTTGGGACCTAGGAAAGTATCAGTTGCAGGTGACTCCACTCCAAGCCGACAGTAGCTAATTAGTATGCAGACCGCACTGTGGTTGCAACTGAGCTGTTCCCGCTGACCAACAGTGAGCTCTAGCAAAAATTCTATTAGACACACCATCGGAATTTGCAGGATTAACTTATCGAGGCGCCCAAATGCCAAAAAGTTATAGTCGTAAAGAAAGAGGTCGCTGGGGAAAAAAATATTTTTATTCGCCTGCGTTTCGGATTCTTACTCAAACCCATCATCAGAGGTGACAAAAATTAAAGATGCTGGACGCATAGGGGAGATGCAGTTTGGCCTCGCGAGTAGGCATATAGGGCCTGCGTCCTCTAAAGCATCTTCCCGTGGAAATCGGTCGATTTGAATGGTAGATGCAGCGTCGTCTATGGTGCACAGTGCGATGGCATCGAGCATCTAGGACCTACGAATCGAGATCCCGTTTGATGCTCTTGTTGTCGACTTAAACATGCTCTTGGGCATGCGAGAATGTTCTGAAGCGTGGCCGTTACCTGTCACACGTTAACGTCAGACAATGCGAATGGTGTGTCGATCTTCGGTCGAATAAAAGGCCCTAAATAAACGGCCAATGAAGTCGAAGAACCTCTTTAAAACCTCCTTATTCAGCCTTGTCCGTTGCTGACCCGAAGACTCTCCGTCTGTCGGCATCTATACTCATTGTCTCTCAACTACCACTGATTCATGACGTTACTTGCGGGTGGTATGGAGGCTCTAGATAGTGCCAGGAGTTTAATCGCGCGATTGTTATGGCGGTTAGTTTTGCTGGGAAGTGTGGCTCGCATTGCACAACATTCCAAATAAACCTGAATTTCTAGCTATTATCCTCAGCCGCCCGCCTATCTTCCTGAATTAGTCATTTACTTTGTGTCCCCTTTGGCCGCCTTCTTGTGCCTCATAACACAAAAAATGACCAATCGCCTAAGGTGAGACGGCATCCCGTGCTGTCCCACTCGCTATCGCACCTCATCTTTTATTCCTGTCCTCTGATTTTGTCCTCAACATACCCTCTCTATTATTTTTTTGTCTAGGCACCCAGTCCGGAGCCATCTACCTCATCACACCAATTCGCGACAAGATGCTCAGCCGTTTCCGCATCGTTGAGAAGAACTTGGTGCAGTGCGTGGGTACGGTGGCGGGTCTTGTGCCGCGATTCTGCAGGTAGGTCTCCTAGCCAGCCCCGTCCTCCCTTCCCCCCACGCCCGACAGTTCGATTGTCAATTTCGAAGAGGTCCACCGTGTGCACCTCACCAGGCGGCTACAGGGACGGTGAATTCCACGTGAACTAGAATATAGTGAAATTAGACTTGCGCTGCATCCACCACACTCTCCTCCCTCACCTTGGCCGAGTATCATGGCCAAGTCAAGAAAACGGAAGGTGGCAGAGGTTGCAGGCGGCTGGCGCGGCCGAAACCTCCCAAAGGCGTGCCGCCATCCCCGGATCGGTTCCCATGGAATGAGAGTGCTCTATAAACCGCCTTAAGAAGGAGCCATTGCAGCCTGACTCTCCGTTTACCAGTCGGCCATTCCACACAGACACATACCTCGGGCTGTCTGCGAGGTCCGAGTTATCCCTTCAGTTGGAAATCTTTCAAACCACGGCTTTTAGCGCACTGTGTTATTTAAGCGCGTCAGCTTGTTTATAATGAGGAAAATGCACCGAGACGTCGCATTCACTCTCTTTTCCCATTCCCGGGTCCCAGTTACTGTCTGAGCGGGTTAGTTGTCTCGTGTCACGTCTCAAATATTGATTTTGTCCAGGACGGAGCCTTTATCGTTATCGGGATTATATTTTTCCGGCGGTAGGCGTCGAATGACGCAAAATAGGCACTATTGAAGTGTTTTTCTTGAGTAGTTCGGAGTTTTAATAGACAGTATCGTTTCAAGTGGTTTGCTATGGTATTACTCGATTCAATGCCTGGCATACATTACTCTTTGGGTTTGGCATCGTACCTGGTGTGTTTGACGCTGCTTTGAGCACCCTGACTTCCTCAATTGTACCAACGCCCAACTTTGAAAGTTGGTGTAATCCTTTTTTAGTTTTCTAATGCATTTCGGTCTTTGAAAGCAGCCAACCAGCAGAGACCTCTGCGTTTCTTTCCCGGACTGCCGTCTTGCGTCTCTGTCTGTCATCTATTCGAACACAAGGTTCTAATCAGAAGAGTATGAGCATTATATTCTTGTATGGGTTCGAATTCACTCCTGATTGTTGGATAACCAACTAATCGAGACTGTTAAGCTGCTCTGCCCTATTTCTAGATAAGTTGTAGATCTTTGAGCGCTGGGTCGAGCATTGTAGATACGTCCATGGTTGTCTTTTTGAGAAAAAGTGCCACGCAGAGGCTGGTGCTGACTTTGGTTGTCCGCCTTCCGTGAAGAAAATAATCAGGACAAGTTCAGATGTCCAGTAGAAGTTCCCTCGCCGAAACCTACACATACGATCGTTTTTAACCCGTAGGCGGCCTGATCTCACTGGTACAGGCACCAAGGCGTTCGGCAAGCCCTAGCACTCAGGCTTCCATCAAAGGCAATGCCTATTACCCTTAAATATACTGAACCATACTGAACCAACCTGATCTTGTCCTCAACTGAAAACCGAGGATTTATACAAACGCCACCTTGGCAATATGGCGGCGCGGAGACATGGACAATCTGGCAAGGCCAAGTGTGCCTGACCCCACCAATAATACGTTTTAGTGCCCGACTAGGCCACTGGTATCAAATCAGTTAAACAAAGTACGGTGGATCTGCCTAGATTCGAACGTTTACTGTCATCCCTCTAGACATTTAAACGCGCTTTGCAGCTATCGCGACACGGTGCTAGTCGTGACTCGAATGGTTGCCAACTGGTAAGACTGAAGTGGCTGCTTACCATGACTTATGTGTAATCCAAGACTCTTTTCTTTCGAAATGCGGTTCGTAGAAATTGCCTACCAGGTCGTGTGTGGTACGTGTAGATTTATTATTGATATATTTAGACCACTTTGCCCTCAAATTGGCCATTGTCTTGCTAATGGAAACGGTTTTATGTAGATCCCACGCAAGTCTGTCTCACAGTAAATAAATTAGTCGGAAGGGTTGTGGACATCGTAGTTTTCAATGGTTGAACTTTCAGTAGTCAGATAAGTATCCCACTAGGAAATAACGATGTGGTGTATTTTTCTGGCTTTCCGGGTGTCTTAATGCAACGGTGTGCTTTTCCCTGGTCATCTGAAGTCACATTCCAGGTCGAATGCCGTGGTAAACAGTCTCTGTGCCGCAGGTTACGGTATATGTATCGCCTCCCACGCGCTGAAGTTGGAGCACTTTTTTGTTTATCGTTTATTGTTTTCAGTTGCTTCCTCGTTTTTCATCTCCAGGCAGTACAGTCAGCCCTACCCGGAACTGCGTAACCCCTGCGGCAACGTGGCAGACGGTGACCTCATCTGGCGTTACCTCTGTCTCCCACATGCTCAACGACTGGAGGTCGCGAGGAAATCGGGGCAGAGTCTAGACTCGGTAGGAACGCATGCCCTCCCTGCTTCCTGTCCTTATCTTGCCCATACTGTCGGCCCAATGCGTGCGTGGTGTTGCCTTTGCGAACCTGCCGCCTCTTTTTTGTCACAACCCAGCGCGCTCTCCATAATTACTGGTCACCAGCCTGTTATGGGGTGAAACGCCACCACTCGTTCTTTCATGCACCCTGACTTGCTGACCTTCAGTTCGCCATCCTCCTAACGCCTGCGTAGCGCGTTGGTTTTGTGGGCATGCAGTCTTCCTCTTGCCCCAACTGAGTTCATTTAACGAAATCCTTGCCTGCGCTTTCAAGGCTGCTGATCGTCGCCATTCACCGTGCTGTTCAGCAGCTTTTGTTAATCTTACTACTTAAAAAATACCGGTTGGACGCGGTTCTCAGTACCGCCCGCACTACAGATGGTCTTGTGCTAACTTCTAGAGGAACCTATTTTCTGTCCAAACTTTCAAGCTAACCCTAACCTTAAATCAAACCGTATCCCTAAATATACATATACCAATCCTAGGCCTAACATAATCTCTGTTGGAATTTAGCACGTGGCCATTCGTAATGCGGGCAACTTATACCAGTGTCCTACAGAGGAATATTTGGGTATGGGATGCATTGGGCCTCAAACCTAAACGGTCCGTCTTCACGTGCCGCACACGTTCCGGTTCCTAACTTCTCACGCGTGCCTAGTTGTTTATAGAGAAAGAAAGAAATTGAGCGGTTGATCTCACTCTCTATTCTCATTCCCGGGCCAAAGCCAACGTCCGAGCCAGTCAGTTAGCTGGTGTGAGGAGTGGGCGAATAAGCCAGACTACAGCAAAGATGGGACGCACAGAGGATTCAATGGTAGACTTTTGAACCAAAAACCAACTGTAACCGAGTTTGAACATGACTTCTGCCCTATCCGGTTTGAGACCACCAGGCCAGTTCATCCCCAGGTGTCTTCGTCGGTAGAATTATAGAAGGATTTCCGTCTGCTACCTATCTAGGCTAAACTCAACTTTCTGACTGATAGGAAAAGAGATTGTCGGTGTTCCCATGAGTAAGCAATACCAGCTCAAAACATTTACACCAGAACGATTGAGGAGTCAGTTCTGATTCCGCGGGCAAAACTTCCTCCATGTCCCTCGCCGTCTTGCAAAGTAAGTAGTATGGCACTCCACTTGCGCTGCCTCGATCACCGGAGGAAAAGTGTATTTTATAACTGCACACGCCTTGATCGGGAGCGCTCTTCCTTTTGTTGAAAAACTCTGCCCAGCAGGTAATCTAGGGCCTAGTAGCGTACACAACACAGGTCGGATATCGACCCCTGTTCAAGTCTGGCCTTGCCATTCGCGAAGGCGCTAAATCGGACGTTTGTGGCGGAGGAAAAGTGCCTTCTGTTGAGCCACAAATGCATCCATCTAGTCGGGCATCCCAAAGGACAGTCGTTCATATCTTGGACGAGCACATTTTTACTAAATTATCGAAAATTGTCTGAGTCGGCAGCCACTCTTCCCTACTCGAATCTCGAAGTTGGAACAATGTAATGGCGACGAAATGTACCAAATATAATGACTTCATAAAATTTCGTGACCGCTTATTCAATTGGGTACAATCGTAGCATATTAATATACCCAATTTCTTAACTTAGAAAACGGCCTAGAAGGATCAAAGTTGAGTGGCAAACGTCAATGGAATGGAATGTTAATCTGACAGGCGTGGAGGGAGAAGTTGTCTGGGTGAGTGATTTCAGGTTACAGCGAAAACTCGTCAAGTGGGGTTACGACTGCACACAGCATGGGCGGAGGGGGCGGTAATCAGGTCTGCGGAGGAAGGAAGTGCTGGCGTGAGGGTAATTTCCGTCATCACTGTAGCGTGTGCGGTGGATCACGTGAACTGACTGCTTCCATAGTTCTTGCCTTTACTCCCCCCCCCTGTATTGCCACGGTTTCTGAAACCCACAGGAGCCGCCCAGTCGTCGCCCGAGGTATAGGGCTTTAAATACAATCGTTGAAGCTACGCCAAGGACAGTGTCCGCCATATGTTTCGTCGGATTTGCCTACATGGGAATGGGAAACTTCTTCTCAAAATGGTGTCGTATTTTTAAATCGAAAGATACCTTTTCTTCGATTATAAAATATGCCGATGTACTTTAGTACAAAACGAGTAGGAGAACGGATTTTTTGAGTTTTTTTTATAAAATATTTTTGAATTTATAAAAGCAGTGAGCCAACTTCGTTCAAAATTTTACCTAAAATCACCTTTCCGATTTTTAGCTACCGTTTCACCAGCTGTGTCAGTCACTTTAGAAGTTAGCAGGCACTTTAAACTCTTTTCGGCCAAATTTTTAGTTTTCATTAAATGAAAGCGGACGTTTAGTCAGTCTCCTGCATGATGAAAGTTTTATTTAAAATCGACACGATAATCTAGTCGAAAATGTATACATTTTTACCCAGCAAATAGGCTGTCCAGTGAACCTGGCTAAATGCGTGGCTATCAGATCTTACTTTCTTCAAAGTTGGTTAGGTAAAAAATCGATAGAAAATATGGATTCGTTGCATCCCTATATCGTCACCTCTTGTCTCTGTATGTTCTTGTTGAGGCGCGGGATGTATTCGAGGCATTCCTGAGAACGACCCCACGCTGGCAAAGCCTTTTTATTTCTAGTGCACTATTAATTGTCCAAAGAACTATATTCACTGAAATAAGGAGATCCATACAACTACGGGAGGTGTCTAATGTTATGAGGGCTCTGAAAACCTGAACGATGCGTTATTTTTTGAGTCGGTGTTGGACAGACAACCACATACCAGGCTGTCACTGGTCGCTTTCTGTGCGCTCAGAGAATGACCATCTTGTTTGTCTAATTTCAGATTTTGGACGACATCGCCGAGGTGAGTGCCATCACACTGCATTTTTAAGGAGTCGCTCCCTCCCTGGAACGCATTGACGCTTTTCAGACTTTCTCAGTCACTTCCTGTGTTTGTGTGTTTGTACAGCGTGTACCCCCTTTTTTATGTACCATACTGTCGCCTTTTATGACGTTTGTAAAAATAAACCTTGAAACTGATCGGTTGACTTATTTAACTCAATACGCGAAGGAGCTTAGACTATCAGCTTTTCGAAGCCGCCTATTTTCTGCCCGCGAAAAGCCTTTACTAAAGCCGATCGGGTTCGTGATCCTCCCCTCCATAGCACTGAGCGGTCATTTCAGCTCTTCGGTTCACTCTAAGGTTTTAAGAAGATTCGTGTCTACTCCGTATGGGGAGCGAGTTGAGTGATAGTTAAGGCCACATTTTACAAATCACTCGGTTACCGCAAGAACATTTCGTTCATTTGAAGCTTATAAAAAACATATATCTGAAAGCAGACCTGGAATGTGTTTAAACACAACCTCGTAGTGAACCTGAGCGTGACGGCCGTATGGCCGCTTCAACGGTATCTCTCCCTGATTGGTGCAGCTGTTGAGGTGGCCGCATTTGCCAGTTAGTGTCTAACAGCCACCTTCGTTGTCTGTTACGGTTTCAGCCGTATCAAGGTAGGCTTCATGACATTCTAATGACCTCGCACCCTGCCATCTCTGCCGCTGAGTCGACTTGTGTTCTTGCATCCTTGTCTCAGACTTTCAGCCGGTTTCCCGTATGCATTTATCTTTGGACGATGGATGACTGTTACTCTTTGGAAATCCAGTACCCTGGTATCGACCTTTTGGTCCGATTTTGTGTGTAATTCCAAAGTCAGAGAGGCCTCATGAGTACCGGTAGCCTCCAGTGTGCCGCTTACGAGATGCTCCGTCATAATAGAGCTGTTTTTTGACTGCCCCCGTGTTGTCTTCTTTACCGCTCGTGGGTACCCGTTGAAGTTAACCAACTACACTCTGACCATCTTGGCAGCCTTCTGCCGTAGGCGTCGATTTGCCGGTAGAGCGCACGCGCAGTTTTTGGTTTGCGGGACGTGGTTACCGTTAGAGCAGTACCTGTACCGTGTCCACCGGTTTTCTTTGGACTGCCTTCACCCGCAGGCTGTCGAGGATGTAGTGCGGGTGGAATCCTTCGTCCTTGTTTCCACTCTATCAGGAAACGCATGCACTACGCGTGTCGCTCTGCATCATCGTGCTTTCCTAATCCTGTAAATTTCGTTTGCTGCACACCGCGGGGCGCAGGGTCACCTACCCAGCCTGCGGCTTCGAGCGTTCTTACCGTCTACCACAGTCATCGTTAGTGGGTAATACATGAAGCTGGAATTTCGGCAAAGTATATACACGGTTTTAGTGGTCCCGCTTCTGAGGAAAGATGCAGTCATTTGCAGCTGATAAACTCGGCCTCCTAAAAGTACATTTTCATGTATTATTCGTCGGACCGAACATTGGGCGGCGTTTTGTATCGAGGGCTGAGTTAGCCTGGGCTTTGTCTTGTCATCACAACGTAATGGGCGGGGGAGAAAGAAGGGGTTAGCTGGGCGCCGCGAAAGTCGCGGCTGTGTCCATCTCATCGGTTGAAAGGTCAGTGTTCGGCTACCAGTGCATCGGGTCTGCAGCATGAGGCAATTAATTTTGCCCGCTTACGGATCATTACCGCTGTCTTCACGTTTGTCCATTGTGCTTTAAACGGGCGTGGGACGTGCTTCGAGCTGGCCGGTCTACAGGCAGCCCAATGCATCTAGGGCGGAATGCCAGGCGATGATGTCTGACGTAAATGCGGTACAGGTGGTTCAGCTACCATCAGATCTCTTGATTTCGCCCCATCCCTCATATTCGTATGACAACAAGCTTATAATTAACTTCGAGTTCGGTACCGTCAGGGATAGGAGTCCCCTCTGTGGTATTCAAGCGCGATTAAATGTCAGCATTAATGCTCAGCAGAAAAGGCGATAAATTTTGGAAGGTAAACGGGCTGGTGGCGGCGTCTTTAACATAGAGCGTGGGTGGACAGATGTTCGTTGGCATTTTCATGCACAGAGGAAAAAGGAAAGTTAATGGGCTTTAATGCAAAACTACAAATCCAGAACTTTCAAAAAGTGTTTTCCAATCATCGTGGCCAGTGCGCAGGCAACTAAGCGAGGGAGAGAAAAAAACACTTCCTCGATATTGCGATCATGGTGACATGTAGTCTCGGTTTCTGAATTGCCGTCTTGGCAGTCGCCAGAGCTAGTGCCAGTGATGATGTGAACGATTGCCGATAAAACAACGCATGCCAGGGGAATTATTATGGAGGCCATGCCGGGTTGGGCGGAATGGCCTTGCCGTGTAGAGTTCGGCCAGATCGCCGGGAAGTCGATTAGCAATTTGATTCTGCCTTTACTACTACTAGCCACTCTGCGGCTGCTGGTGGAGCTTGTGAGAGGTGAGTCTTGTAAACCATTGGTAAGCGCCCATCCATAGATGTTAATATTGCCGATCAAAGCTGACAAAACAACCAGCTCGTAGTGCAGTGGATTAGAGTGTTAGACTTCTGATCAACAGGTCGCGAGTTCCAACCTCTGGTGGGGCGCCACCTGGGGTTGGGTATGGCCGGCTGACGATGGCTAGTAAGCCAGAAATGGCTATTCCCGTTTCCCTGGTCTTTGTCGGTAATGCTCTACTTCCTATAATACTAACGCCTGTGCGACTGCTGGTGGGGCTTGAAAGTGAGCCCCAAGGCAAACGGGAGGAGGATGTCTCGTGACGGGATCGGTGTGCGCACCATTGCCATAGGTACTTCACTGTTCCGGAATGTCGTCGTCCTACGGCATCAACTAAAAGGACGTAGGAGTCTTCGTTGGTGAACGCTCACCGATCGCTACCCGAACTTATTCGTCCCGTTCTGTCTTGGGGCTCACTCTCGAGCCTTGCCAGCAGCCGCACAGCGGCTAGTAGTAGTATTAGTCGTCGTAGTAGTGGTAATAGTAGCCTTAGTAGTAGTATTACTCGTAAAAGTGGTAGTAGTAATATTACTAGTAGTATTAGTATTGGTGTTAGTAAAAGTAGTAGCCGTAGTAGTAGCAGTAGTAGTAGCATTAGTAGTAAAGTCCTTTGTGTTTGTCAGTATGGTTAATCTGCCTTTTTAATATGGCCTGCAATGGGAATATCTTTCTTTATTAACGCAGGAAGTAATGACAGGAGATCTGTATAGTATGAGAGAGAGCGAGAGAATTTTTTAATATCAATAAATATAAAGGATGGAAAAAGAGAGATTGGAAGTCGTCTACATTTATTTCAGATATTGGGAAAATAACTTTGGAAGAGGAGGAACGAAGCCGACTGACAAACTGGTGCATTAGTCTGGAAATATCCTTCCTAAATGCAACGTCAACTTCACTAATGTCATCGTGCCAGTCCCACTTCATTTAGGTGTTCCTGTCGTCGACTTGACGCCCAAGTTACGGAGAAAGAATTCAGGCAGGGCTAACCTCAACTGCTTTTTGAGACAACAATTTGTAAAACATTTCCTTTAAAATGTGGTACGACAGTCAGAGCATGGGTGAACATGCAGCACTTTACGGAGAACATGAGCGATGCCAGTTAACGAAACGCTGGGTAGATGAATGGGGTTTTTTCATGGAAGAAGCATTAAAATGCGTGATTTGCTACCTAGGTTTCACCAACAGTAGTCTGGCAGAAGAATAGCTAATCCTCGGGAAAATTATTGCGTTAGAATAATATGAACCAGTCAATCGAGCTCCGTTTGGAACATCTAATTGTCCAGAGTAGTTGATTAGAAGATGATTAGGAGAAGAGTCGACGCCAGTATTGATCAAAACAGAGTTTCTTAAACTGAAAGGAATAAGAGAGCATAGTCTCATACAGATCATGATTTTCACCGGAGCAAGCTGATTGGGCAGGAAATCGATAAAGTGGTCCAAGGCGTTTTTGCAAGTTGAAGGAGGATTTAGTCATATACTAGCAGGTATAGGGGGAAATAGAACCTGTAGACAGCAGAATAGGAGTATATAAGTTTACGGTTCATGCGTCAATAGCGACTTCTCCGAGTCTTTTACCCATTTAGGACTTTTAGTCATTGCCAAAGCATCAGGAGGACGAAAGCGTAGTCAGTTGGAATTAATATTAAGGTCCACCTGTACCTTTACTATGCCCTTTTGTGTCATTTTTTTCGTACAAAAAGAACATCAGTCTGGAACGGACAGCAGGTTTCTTGTCTGACGCTGAGGTGCGATTTTTCCGCAGGTAAATGTGCTTTATTTAGCTGTAGGTGTATTATTCACGAACAGCAGTCGTTAAAATCATGGGCAGTTTCTAATTTGCTCGAAAACGGCCTGTATGGAGGCCGTATGAACACGTAAGAAAGCGTGGTCTTTTGTCGTTCCGAACGGAATTTCCAATTTGGAGTCTTCGCGTGTTCGGACTTGAGTCACCTTGTGCTGACCATGTCGCAATGACCTTGAGACCGTAAACGTTTCCAAGGCCGCAAGAGACTCTTGTGGAGACCTTATCTGCAGAAACTTTCTTCCCGGACTTAGCAAAGTTTTCTATGTGAAAGATAACTGTTGCGTGGTCACCATCAGGTAAGTGGCTTTTGAATCTGAGCCACCATTTTTTTCTCCTCCATTCACATGTGAATTTTCTTATATGTACATGGTATAGCCTCTTTTTCTCATTAGATAGTGCTATATACCGCTGAAAATGTTCAAAGGAAACTTTTAAAATAAACCGTATCTCACTCATTCTGGCCAAGGAAAATCCCACATTTCTCTATGCTATTAGGAAGATACAATTCGGGGCTCATAAAATCTTGCAATATCTGTCATCCAGGTTATATATTTCTCAAAAAGCATGCGCCTCCTGTTTCTCAGAATGTGGTTTCTGGCTTCTACTGGTTTGGATGCTTTGCCAACAGCCTCTTCTACATTCACATCTTTGAGCTTAAAAGTCGTAACAAAAACTATTTTTGTAAAACCAACTACATAAAAGTATCGCAAGCCTGCCTTCTGCTGCACCGGGTACTGTAGCTTATTCGGTTTGGCTGCCAGTCCGAGCGATAACGAGACCGTCTCGGGGGTTTTATCATTTGAGCCGCCCTTTCTTCTCGTCCATTCACATGGGAATTTTCTTATATGTACATGGGCTGGCCTATTTTTCTCAGTGGTGGATACTGCTATTTACCTACAATAAGAAGGTCATTTTCAAACGACGCCTGCACTGTTTTGAAGAAAATCTTGCGCAATTTTGCGACGCATTCACGGACTACCCTTCCTGGTGCAGACAGTTACAGCTGTCAATTACTACATATCTTCTGCTTTCTTCCGGTGCTATCTCTTTTGCATATCAATTTTATCCACAGTGAATGGAGGCCTTTTTGCTGAAAAATTTAAAATGATACTTTCAAAATAAAGAGTACCTCTCTCTTTCTCTCTCTCTATATAGCAGATGGTGTAGATTACCGCGGCGGCCGACCCACCATGGCACCTCTCTCAACCTCTTACCCCACCGCTGTCTTGCGGCATATACACGCACTCGCTACTAGCAGTAACTTTTCAGCCACCAACCGATCCGATGTCCTATATTAGTGTGAAAGCCCAACCATAATTAAAAGAGTAATGCACTGGCCCGTTTGAAGAACGTTTCTCAACTCATGAGTCAAGGGTGTGAATGGTTTGGCGCAATAGATTCATTTTCAACACCAATCGATAAGCGTTATCAGGAAGAGACTGGGAAACCAGGGGTATGAACCTGGGCACTTTGATTGACGGAGTTTTTTTAAAAGTTGCCCCAGTAAATCTCTTATTTGTCCTATTCGATGAAATCCACACGTAAAAATTTGACTCGGATCGCGGTGCAAGTTGATTCACCACAACCACAATCATCCTTATCATCATCGTCGTCACCAGCACTATCATTATCAGCAACAACAGGATCATAATCAGCGGTGGCAGCATCCTGGTTATCAGCATCCTTATCCTCGTCCCCATTATCGTTTAAAACCTGAGCACGCGCACGCAGCAGTGCCCTTTCTCTCCTCACCCCCCAGCATGGACTGCTTTGATTTCCTTTTTAAGCGTTGCACCTGCGCAATTGCTCCACAATTTCTAACATACAACCCCAACCAACCAAACAACCAACCGACCAAACAACCAAACAACCAACAACCAACCCCAACCAACCAACCCCAAACAACCAACCCCAACCAACCAAACAACCAACCGACCAAACAACCAACCCCAACCAACCAACCAACGCCAACCAGCGGTACTGGTGGGCCCGGGGAAGAATGCAGGCAGTAAATTTACGGTAGCCTGCCTTTCTTGATCAACTTGGAGCTTAAGCGTGTTTTTTTGATTTAGACCCTGGATGTAGTGTGGTGCTGGTGTTCGTAACTATGACTTCGCGGTCGGGTGTGTTTAGGTAGGTGAACTGACACTAGAAATGACCGACAGTAAATTCAAGTGACAGTCCTTTCACTCTGACTCCCACCTGCTGTCCACCCCGGGAGGCTGAAATTAGCACAGTTACTATACCCTCTGCTAATTGCATGTTTGGTGGTCTCAGTAGACGAGATTGTTGCGTGTGCTGCCCCATCGAGTGAAGATGTTCACGTAGCCTGGTCCGGTAACCACCTAGCGCCCATGGATCATGGTGGATTGTTCGTTTAAACGATAAGGCAAAAGTTTGTGGCACTCCGCTCCAGCGGGCGTCATCGAGACTGCTGGCTTCTGGCGACTTCTGGCAGCCTCACTCTCCCTATCAAGTAGTTGTTGAAACAGCGCATGACTTGGCACCAGCGTGGCGGCATCTGGATGCCAAATGACGCTGCGTCCTTCGCTGATTGGCTGGAGGCGGACAATTCCAGTGCGGAGCACGCGTGTGCACTAAAGCCTTATCCGCCACCAGCCAATTAGCGAAGGACGCAGCATAGACTGGCCTCGAGCTCTCACCTCTTTAACGTCAGGTCATGCGCGGCTTCAGCAGCGAATTGACAGGGAGGGTGAGACTGATAGAAAAAAGACAGGAGCAAGCAACCGCGCGGGCGATCACAGGAGCAGACCGTCACTTGTCCTCCTCACCACTGCATATCCAGATCAAAAAATTCGAAAGCAGACTGATAGGTTGACATGCAAGATCACTGACAGTCCTGGCTGTGTGGGTTTGCTTTCCCATGAAAAATCAGAGCTACCAGCGAATCGGGCTGCCTTCTAAGCGTCCAAACAGTAATCTTCTGCTCCCCAGAGTCTCTGCATAAAAATCCTCATTGAGTAAGTCCAAGCAATAGCTGGTGCACCTGATTCCATCGGCCCTCAGCGAGAGTGATTTCGTCACAACTGTAGCCTGAAGTACTCATTCTACTCTATCTAACCCAGAGCTTGATCCAGCGGAAAGAATAACAGCTCTTGTCATCTGGGAAGGCACTAGACACCACGTGCGTACTGCCACTTCCAGCGCAAAACATTAGGCTCTCCTTTCGTGGGAGAACATTCAGTCGCCTTATCGATGCCTACACTCTGAAAATGTGACGTCTGGGAATATTCTTTAATATTTTTTCAGCTGTTGCGTGAACCGTTATTTGTAATAATTTTATTTGTAAAACAAGCTGGTAGGTCTTGTCAGAGAGAGACGGGCAATTTTGAAGTCCGAACTCAGGCCTTCTGATTTACCAAAGAGAGTTTCATCAAATGTCGACTGAAAAAACGCCTATTTTTGTATTCAATGCCATTTTAGACGTATCACTCGGATTCGAACATCAACTGCAATTTGAATAATAATAATAATAATAATAATAATAATAATAATAATAATAATAATAATAGCAGTAGCATCCTCATCGTCATCCTCCTCCTTGTCATCTTCATTATTATCCTCCTCCTTCCCCTCCTCCTCATCCTCAATATCATCATCCCATAATCATCCTCTTCATTATCATCATCGTCACCATCATCATCATCATCATCGTCACCATCATCATCATCATCATCATCATCATCATCATCATCATCATCATCATCATCATCATCATCATCATCATCATCATCATCATCATCATCATCATCATCATCATCATCATCATCATCATCATCATCATCATCATCATCATCATCATCATCAACATCATCATCATCATCATCATCATCATCATCATCATCATCATCATCATCATCACCATCATCATCATCATCATCATCATCAGCAGCAGCATCAGCAGCATCAATCGTTTAGGCAGCAATCGATTTTTTGCGACGTGCATCTTAAAGCCCAAACTACATAAGAATAAGTAGTGTCCGAAGCTAATTTATTTAGAATTCAAAAAACCTCATATTTCCCGCACGCTACTATCGATTATTAGCCCTCCTGTCCGCTTTAATGACCGACAATGTACAAAACGTCTGGTAGACTACAGACGATGGACATGCCACATCCACCTCGATAACCCCGTTTGCGTTTATCGCATCAACAGGAAAGTGGCCACGATGACTATGGGGACGGCTTGATGCCCGTAAAGGAGCAGTGTGGTACGCGGGAGCCGTTAATACCTGACATTATCTTGAAAATGTCCCTCCGCCGTATATCTAACGTTGGCCAATTTGCGTTCAGCGCGGTAGAAAAAGTATTGCAGGTTCAGCGAAGGCTACGCGTCGGTTGGAACGCGATCATCATATAAAAAAGCTAGCCTACTGGCTGGAGTTGACCACTCCTGTGCGCTTTCTAACTAACAGTGACCGTTGTTGCGTTTACTGGCTTCGATCGGGGTGCGGAGGGGGGAGAGGGAACCGGTAGCACATTTTCAGAGTTCAAGGTCAGGTTATTTTATCAACCATGTTCCTGCTGCAATACCAATTCTGACTATCTCAGACACGCAGACCTGCGGCTATGCAAAAAAAACATTTGCCCGGAAGCAACTGTGCCTAGACAGTCACCGGCGATTATACCTCACGTGTTACAACGTGTAAGCATCACGCCTCGGGAAATACATCATTGTTCCTTTGCTTTTTTAGTGTTGACGTTAAGTACAAAGTGGTGCATTGGTCTCAAACTCGGTATGTGGCTAGCGTGTCGGTGTCTTGGTTGCAACTGCCTGGTCAAGGTTACTGATGTGCGTATTATGCCCTTTGCTGTCTGTAGGTTGTTGCCACAAGGTGGCAGTGTCCAGTCTTGTTGACGTGTGACTCGATCTGAAGACAGTGGCAGGCGGGACGTTTTACTGGGGCAGTATATCTCTCAAATCGTAACGCAGGTCTCCCAATATAGTTCAGCCAGGACAGAAACCAGGTGCACAGTAAAAGAGCAAAGGCTAACGATAGTTCGACGGTCGATTTTGACGATATCCACCGTATGCTCCACGGAAGGGTGGTGCAGGGACGGTGACTTGCGTGTGAATTAGTTTAAAGTGATAGTAGCCTTGCGCTGCAGCTACCATACTCTCTCCTCCTCACCCACCTGAACCCGGTGTCATGACAGAGTCAAGAAGACCGGAGGCGGGAGAGGACGCAGGTGGCTGGCGCGGCTGGAGCCGCCCCTGGGTGTACCACCATGCCTGGCTCGGATCCCACGGAGTGGGAGTGCCATAAAGGCCACATTAAGAAGGAACAATTGTAGCCACACACACACAATAGTTCAACCGTCGATTACGATGAGGTCCACCGTGTGCTCCACGGGAGGGTGGTGCAGGGACTGGGGACTTGCGCGTGATTTAGTTTAAAGTGATATTAGACTTTGCGCTGCATCTACCGCACTCTCTCCTCCTCCCTCACCTGAGCTCATTGTCATGACACAGTAAAAAGACCGGAGGTGGGAGAGGGCGCAGGGGGCTGGCTTGGCCGGAGCAACCCCTAGGTTTTCCACCACACCTGGCTCGGATTCCACGGAGTGGGAGTGCCATAAAGGCCACATTGCAGCCTGTCTCTCAGTCCGCCAGTCAGCCACTCTACACAAAACACGCACTGGGCTGACCACGCGGTCCGAGTTATCCCATCAGTTGGCAACCATCCAAGCCGTGGCTTTTAGCGCACCGTGATAGTTTCAAGCACGTCAGATTGTTTATAGCGAGGAAAATGCACTGAGCTGTCGACCTCACTCTTCCCCCCAACCCCACAATCAGACAACCGTCCGAGCCAGACAGTTGTCTGATGCGGAAGTGGGTGCATTGGCTGACGGGTCGCGTACCCGTCTTCGCGCGCCACAGCACGACCTGTCCCCCATAACGCGCACGCCAGGATTTACTTACTCAGGGGATTAGGAAGAGCCATCGCCGTCTGACTCTTAGTCCACTGGTTAGCCACTCGACACACACAGCACATACACTAAACCAACGGCGTGGTCTGGTGTAAGCGTCCGATTGGCAGCCTTCCAAGCCGCGGTTTCTATGAAACCATGTTATTCATGGGTTCATTATCATGGTGAGGGTGTTGTCTATAAATTGGTGTAGGAAGTGTGCGCTGAGCTGGCTTAGACTCCATGGCTTAGCGCATGACCGGAAGTCTTTCACATTGAACGCACGGCAGCCGGAGCCACAAGCAACACTCTTCGACGACTGTGAAGCAGATTTGGTTGTCCCTAAACGTTGATAAGCGATGTTGGAGGGCAGTTCATATCAGCCGCCTTCCCTCGATTCTGCAAGCAGTCAGACAGTAATCCTCTGCATTCGACACCATATCACCCACAGCTCAATGGGAAAGTTGAACGGTTTATCGGCACGTTCAAGTGGGCTTTTCAGAGTCAAAAGGGTAGGGGACAACGGAGAAAATTCTTGAAACATTCCTGCTGAAATATCGGGTTTCTCCAAGCCCGGAAGCTCCACACGGTGTCTCTCCTGCAGCTTTGATGCCGAGAAAGCTTCGCACGCCCTTCTACGTAATTCTTCTGCTGTCACCTTTTAGTGCTGGTGATGAAACAGTCAATCCGACGCCGCTAGAAAGGTAATTCAAACGACGTCACGGAGCAATACAAAGGTTACTCCATCCGGGTGAGACAGTGCTGGCAATAGCTTACAAGAGCAATCAGGAAAAGTGGATTCTTTGACGTTTTCATCAAAAGTGCGATGACGTGGTCTACGAGACTCGGGTCGGACCAGACATTTGGGTGCGCCACGTCAATCAGTTGAAACACACCGAATGTACTGACCCACCAAGTCCAAGCCAAAACCTATCACTGGAACTGCTACTGGACACATTCCAACCTACCAAAAGCAAGGTCAGAATCCCCAATTCCAATGGCAAGCCGATCCCCTCAACCACTTAGACGATTGGGTCGAAGAAGAACGCAAACGGTTCCGGTGTAGGTGAACCCACGGCTCAAATCGTCGACTCAGCTCAAAGGGGGGAAGTGGTAGGAGGAGCCGTCCTAACAGATTCGCTCACACCATCCTGACGACTCTTGCACGTGGCACTATCGATCCACCCATAAGCCATGCGCAAGCTGCCAACGGGGATTAGTGCTCTACCCAATCATTCGTATAAGTCGGAAGGCCAGTCGAGATATTAACCCCTCAAGGACATTATTGGATTGGGACCAATTACCATCCGACCTTGTAAAACTCCTTCGTTATTTTCGGTTTAAATACGCTGTAATAGTACATCAATAGACTTCTCCACTTCCGCCCTTGCTGTTGAGTTCTTCTTTGGGGGATTCGATCGAGGAGCTTGAGGCAAGAACATAACAGGAAGGGCCATTTGTCGCTAGTGGCGACTGAAAACCAAAAACCTCAAATGAGGCTGCAAGAAACAGAGTTCAGACCTGTTCGTCTTTTGATGCTGTACCTCCCGTCTAACCGTCGATACAAGCAAAACTCATCAACTGGCATCAAATACGGCCTGAATCGAGGTCATGACAACCGTCAAATACCAATGGCTTTGCAGCGAGCCAGTTCATTTATCTGAAACGCACCCGGCATCGAATGGAAACTGTAATGTTGCACGATAATATCTTTGTTCACTGACGAAAGATGGTTAGATTCTACTTTAGCTGACGATTATAATCCAATTTTTTACAACACAGCCAACATTTCCGCCTTCGTCTTACGGTGCATAGTTATTCCTGACAACAGTCCCTGCCTCAATCACGTCGGAAATTTCTTTGGGCATTTAAGAATAGACCTTTTATAAAGTCCTTTTTCTGCTTTTGGCATTTTCGATAAAAAAGGAATAACTACTTAGTTGATAAATGATACTTTATAAACCGAATGATGCCCTCTTTCGACGACCGGTTGTGTAACTCATGTCGTAGAACTTTCTTGGACGCGGTGTGGGTGGTTTTGGGGCTGCAAGGGTTTTTTGTGCAAAATCTGTGGCTTTGCATGTGTTAGGTTACGACCTGTAGGTAGCCTTGCAAGACCAAACGAAGTATCTCGAGCAACATCGCCTACACTGCCTTCAGGAAATAATGAATGAATAGTGCGAGGGATTTAATCCAGTCAACGTTTCCAGCCCTCCAAGAGGGCTAAACAGAGTCGCTTAATGAGTAACCTGTGCGTCCGGTTTCCTGGCTAGTATCTGCACCAAGAACAGTGGTCGTCCGCCCGCTCTCCACGTGGCTTACTTCTTTGACCAGACAAGGTCTCAGCACTGAATATGGTGCGGGGAGGTCGTTGTGCTTCTTGCTTGATTGAGGGCTGGAAAACCGTGATTCAAGCAATTCGTGGTTCACGCGGTTGCCGTCTCTAGCGCAAATTTCGGCTTCATCAAACTTGGATGTGTGGCTGGATCCCGTCAAATGAGCCGTAATTTGGGAGCTGGCGTCGTTCCTCCTCACACAAGATCGGAAAACCCTTCTCGGATGATGGCTTAGAGTGAGAATCCAAAATTTCAGGCTAGTTAAAGCTCTTGTTCCAGCAATTGTATATCCTTCTTCGCGACTGCATCCTGAAACTCGCTTTTTTGCTTCTATTAGCAATCTGAGACACCCTCACACAGAATAGGAAGGTAATGCGCACCACCCTGAAGAAGGGAATTTCATTCCTCTAGACCAAGAAAAGTGAGGCGATCCACGGAGAGGCGATGAATAATCTCGCATACGAGGCACCTCATTCCCTCCTAGGGTACTCGTGCGTCATTCCAGAAAATCCAGCTATCATTTCAGCGGGCAGAGGCATTAATTCCTTTTCTGGTTGACCAGTCTCTCTTTGTTGTGTAAATTTCTCGATGGAAAGGCTCTATTTTATGACCAGAATTTAAATTGATGTACAGTTCGGTATCCACCTTCCCAACGACCATTTAAATTCAATTAATGATCCCTTGTGAAGCATCCGACTGCTCCTTCTTGAAGTAATCTCGAATGTTACAAGACCACCAGTATTGTATTTGCACAAAAACCCTTCGTGGAAGAGATCTGTGGGTTTGTCCTCAGTTTTTTGAAAAAATTAAACTCAAGGCAAAGTTAGCCAGCTGTCATGCATGCATTTTTTGTAGAAATTATAATAGGGGTCAATTCGGTTCTCAGTTCTCAGCTCCACTCAGAGGCCGAAGCAGGGGTAGAGAGGGGAAGTCATGTTCTGGAATTTAAAGTTTATTTCTGGTTTATTGTGTGTTCATGTGTGTATAAAAAAGGAGTTCGCTTGATGGTGATTGAATCGGTTCCTAATACAGAGATCTCTGCCTCTGTGGACTTATGACTGTCTAGAGCAGGCTGAAGCGTAGGGAGGTCGGTAGAATGGGCAGAGAGGCTTTGGCAGCCCATAAAACCGGGGGGATGAGGGGCCCTCGTTGGTTCAAAGGGGTATTGCGCTAGGGGTGAGGGGAAGGCGGGGGAACGGACCATGAAACACAAGTTAGAAGGCGCGTTTTTTGCATTTCAAGCCATACTGCACAATCTGTTGTTTGCTGCCGTATTGCGGGATCCGCTTCCCCTTGATGTAGTAGATTGGGCAGAAGTGTTTGGGTGGACAGTGGCACATCACCTTACCACCGTAGAGCAGGCCGTCACTATTCGGTGTTTCCACATAACAGCTCTCTTCAAGGCTGCATTCTCGCTATTACGCAAGAAACAATGAATATAAAATAAATACTGAAAGATATTCCAGCCAAGAGCTATATATATTCATATATATATATATATATATATATATATATATATATATATATATATATATCCATATATATATATATGGTAAGTTTTTGTGTGTGGTGACCAACTGGCCGACCGAGAGTCAGGTTGCAATCAAAATCAGTGACGCCTGCGTTTATCGCAGACAGTTCCACTTGGTGGGATAGCTGTTTGATTTCATGAAAACGCATAGTTAATTTCTACAATCTAATCAATTGTATTATATATTGGAGTGATAAATATTCAGCCATTTGCCTCATTGAGACTGAGACTGGAAATATTCCTTGCCCGCGCGCTTCCCGCGTAGCCAAGTTCTTTGCTCGGATGCAGTCTTAGCGCTCGGTCAGTACGCTTGCTAACAGATATCGGACTGGAAAAAACTTACTTGAAGCAAATTGCGCCTCACGTGGTTGCCACATCTCACGAGGATTTTAAAGTCATCGAACTCGAAGGCACAATTGGGTCCTGATAAATTAAGTCGTGGAATGGCTTTTCGGAACTGCATACTGCGCTCGAGGCTTAGATATGTGGATGAAATTTGTGTCATAGGCAATAACGCGAGTGATCGGGGCTTACTACTGAAGCACGAGATGAATGGCAGGCTGCCTTTTTTGCATGCTCTTGTATCGAGACGGACAGACGGTTTCATTCAGAGATCAATCTGTCGCAAAATCAACCAGGAAAGGACTGCACATGCGCTTAATCATTTTCGTTCCAACCCCGAGGAAAAGAAACTCATCTTATGCCTGTTCAATAGAGTCTTTACATGGTTATATCAGTTTCCTGCTAACGTGTTATGCAGACAAGTTAGTCGATAACTATCGCTATCCTAGATAAGAAAGTCCAGCAGAGATGTTCATGCCCAAAAGCGTCTGTGAGCATATATCTCCCTTTCAAGGGTGATAACGTGACAAACCGGATCAAGCAGCGGTTTCCATGCTCAACTGAATGGACGAACGTTGCCCCTAACATGTTATTCAGAGGCAATAACAGCTACCCTGTTAGACCAACTATGGAGGATCTGCCTATGTGTGGCACATCAACCTGTGTTTATGAGTCTACATGTCATTGCGGATGCAAATACATTGGGCAAACGCACATATGCCAAAATGACTGCTAAGGTCGGAAAAGAAGGTACCGAGGAGTTCAAGTACGAGACGTATGGTGTACATCGGCCTGGCGGTAGACCTAACGAATGCATTTAAAACCCTATACCTCGGGCGACGACTGGGCAGCTCCTGTGGGTTTCAGAAACCGTGGCAATACGGGGGGGAGTAAAGGCAAGAACTATGGAAGCAGTCGGTTCACGTGATCCCCCGCACACGCTACAGTGATGACGGAAATTACCCTCACGCCAGCACTTCCTTCCTCCGCAGAACTGATTACCGCCCCCTCCGCCCATGCTGTGCGCAGTCGTAACCGCGCTTGACGAGTTTTCGCTGTAACCTGAAATCACTCACCCAGACAACTTCTCCCTCCACTCACTCCATGCCTGTCAGATTAACATTCCATTCCATTGACGTTTGCCACTCAACTTTGATCCTTCTAGGCCGTTTTCTAATTGAAGAACTTGGGCATATTAATATGCTACGATTGTACCCAATTTAATAAGCGGTCACGAAATTTTATGAAGTCATTACATTTGGTACATTTCGTCGCCATTACATTGTTCCAACTTCGAGATTCGAGTAGGAAGAGTGGCTGCCGACTCAGACAATTTTTCGATAATTTAGTAAAAATGTGCTCGTCCAAGATATGAACGACTGTCCTTTGGGATGCCCGACTAGATGGATGCATTTGTGGCTCAACAGAAGGCACTTTTCCTCCGCCACAAACGTCCGATTTAGCGCCTTCGCGAATGGCAAGGCCAGACTTGAACAGGGGTCGATGTCCGACCTGTGTTGTGTACGCTACTAGGCCCTAGATTACCTGCTGGGCAGAGTTTTTCAACAAAAGGAAGAGCGTTCCCCGATCAAGGCGTGTGCAGTTATAAAATACAGTTTTCCTCCGGTGATCGAGGCAGCGCAAGTGCAGTGCCATACTACTTACTTTGCAAGACGGCGAGGGACATGGAGGAAGTTTTTGCCCGCGGAATCAGAACTGACTCCTCAATCGTTCTGTTGTAAATGTATTGAGCTGGTATTGCTTACTCATCGGAACACCTACAATCTCTTTTCCTATCAGTCAGAAAGTTGAGTTTAGCCTAGATGGGTAGCAGACGGAAATCCTTCTATAATTCTACCGACGAAGACACCTGGGGATGAACTGGCCTGGTGGTCTCAAACTGGATGGGGCAGAAGTCAGGTTCAAACTCGGTTACAGTTGGTTTTTGGTTCAAAAGTCTACCATTGAATCCTCTGTGCGTCCCATCTTTGCTGTAGTCTGGCTTATTCCCCCACTCCTCACACCAGCTAAGTGACCGGCTCGGACGTTGGCTGTGGCCCGGGAATGAGAATAGAGAGTGAGATCAACCGCTCTGCGCATTTTCCTCACTGTAAACAACCTGACGCGCTCGAAGTTATCACGATGCACTAAAAGCCGTGACTTGCGAGGTTGCGAACTGAAGGCAAAACTTGAACCTCGTAGTCAGTCTAGCAAGTGTTTGTGTAGAATAACCAACTGGTTGAAATGGATCCTCCTTAATGTGGCTTCCACGAAACTCCCACTCCGTGAGAACCGAGCCAGGGGGTGGTGGCACGCCTAGGGGCGGCTCCGGCCGCGCCAGCCTCCTGCACCCTCTCCCGTCTTCGGGCCAAGACGAGAGAGAAGGAGAGAGTGCGGTCGCTGCAGTTAATAGTTGCCGAGGGAATGTACGCTAAATGCATGACCCCTTGAGGATAAACTCCTTTGGGCCAGAGAATCTGGCTTCCCTGCAGCATTCCATACACTCCAGTGCAACTCACACCTTACGTAATGTAATGTCTTTGAAGTTTTGCTCGGTAGAACATGGAAAAAGAATAACCTGCAATACTGGCGGCTTGGGCAAAATTCGACTTACATCAGCTTAAGTGTTAGGGTTAGGATAAGAGTTTAGGTCAGGGCGGGGATTAAAGATTAGTAGACGGGAGGGATTCCTATTCCTCTGTTTTATCTTTTAATCATTATTTGTCACCCACTGATTATAGCGGCTTACTATGTCTGGTTGATAATGCTGTTTCTAGCGGTGGTGGTGGTGATTTTGATGCTGTTGACAGCAGTGGGGATTGCCAGCTTACCTTTGGAGCACAGGTCATCTGGTAGTGGTTTCCCGGAAAAACGTTATCCGTGGGTCGTACACCGCGGCTGTAACTGATTGATTCTACTTCGGCATTGTCATTGCACCGACAGAAGACGCTGGAGAGGGTCAACCAGGTGCCAATTTGCCTGAGTTCAAAGGCGATCTCTTGCTCCGCCTTATGACAGTAACTGTGTCGGTGTGTGTAAATGGGTCGGCAAAAATGTGCCTGGAAAGTGTAGTCGCGCATATCTAAACATTTAAAAGTGAAATACATTTTATGCTAAATTCACAATAAAACTAAAGCTCGAGGCCTAGAAAGGCAGGCAGAAAGCTGCCTTGAGAGGCTGCTGTCCCTGAAACCCCGTCCAAATAAATTTCCATTATTAGCCCAAGTCAAAAAGCAGATCATCAATCTTTAGAGGCTCAAAGGTAGAGCGATTGACTCAATTAACAAATGTCGCAGGTTCGAATCCCAGGTGGTCCACACTTGCGATTGGGTATGTCTGGCTGATGACGGCTAATAAGCCAGAAATGGCCATTCCAGTCTCCCTTGTCTTTGTCGGTTATGTATATATATATATATATATATATATATATATATATATATATATATATATATATATATATATATATATATATATATATAAACCGGCCACGTGGTAGATACGTTGGACCAATACGGGGGCCACATTAGGGCACGGCAGGTGTTATTCGGGTTGCGCACCCATAACAAATGCCGAACACGGAGGTGTGGTGGCACGCCTAGGGGCGGCTGGGACTTAGGGGACCCGGCCACGCAAGCCACCTGCGTCCTCTCCCGCCTCCGGTCTTCTTGACTCTGTCTTGACACCGGGCTCAGGTGGGGAGGAGGAGAGTGCGGTAGCTGCAGCGCAAGGCTACTATCACTTTTAAACTAAATCACGCGCAAGTCATCGTCCCTGCTCAACTTTCCCAGCGCGTATGCTCACTATCGGCAGTCTGACGCGCTAGACTATCGACGGTGCGCTAAAGCCGTGGCGAGTGTGCGACTGACGGAATAACTCCGGGGACCACGTGGTCAGCCAATGCGTGTTGTGTGGAGTAATGGCTGACTGGCGGAGCGAGAGTCAGAGTGGCACAGCTGCTTAATGTCGCGCTTTATGGCACTCACTCCGTGGGATCGAGCCAGGTGTGAGTGCGCGCCCAGGGCGGCTCGGCCGCCAGGACCAGGCGGCGCCCGCGTCTCTCCGCCTCCCGGTCTTCTTGACTCTGTCTTGACACCGGACTCAGGTTGGGAGGGAGGAGAGATGCGGTAGCCGCAGCGCAAGGCTACTATCACTTAAAACTAATTCACGCGCGCACCGTCCCTGCACCACCTGTGTGGAGCATACGGGGGACCTCGTCGAAATCGACGGTCGAACTGCCGTGTGTGTGTGTGTGTCCCCTGTGCCCCTAAACGGGCCACGTGGTAGATGCGATTGGACCAACACGCACATTAGGGCATGGCATGCGTTATTCGGGTTGCGCTCCCATAACAAATGCCAAACATGGAGGTGTGGTGGCACGCCTAGGGGCGTCTAGGACTTAGGGGACACGGCCGCGCCAGCCACCTGCGTCCTCTCCCACCTCTGGTCTTCTTGACTCTGTCTTTGACACCGGGCTCGGGGGGAGGAGGAGAGTGCGGTAGATGCAGCGCAAGTCTACTATCGCTTTAAACTAAATCACGCGCAAGTCACCGTCCCTGCCCCACTTTTCCCATGGAGCATACGGTGGACATCGATCGGACTACGACGGTCGAACTGTCGGTGTGTGTGTGCGCGTGCGTGTGTGTGTGTGTGTGTCTAAACGGGCCACGTGGTAGATGCGTTGGACCAACACGGGGCCACATTAGGCATGGCACGCGTTATTCGGTTTGCGCTCCCATAACAAATGCCAAACATGGAGGTGTGGTGGCACGCCTAGGGGCGGCTAGGACACGAGGGGGACCCGGCCGCGCCAGCCGCCTGCGTCCTCTCCCGCCTCGGTCTTCTCTTGACTCTGTCTTGACACCGTGCTCGTGGCGAGGAGGGGAGTGCGGTAGA
>WEDG01008092.1:0-45625 GCA_017591395.1 Schistocephalus solidus
TCATGTTTGCAGATGATGTATGGAGGGTCATCAGATCGCTGCGTTTCGATAGGCACGCACTGAAGGATCCCTAGGGTTTTAGTAGAATTGAAAGCGGCTATAACAGGCATGGTTTGCTTGGGATGTAAGAAAGTGGCAGGCGTTTCACTCAAACCAATAACAAAGGTTAACGGGTGAAGATTTCAGCTGGAATCGAAATTCCTACTGTCGATCCGGAGGGCCGTAGGCTTACGTACTACAGGACAGCCTCTGAGATAAGGTACGATATTGAAGGTGTAGAGCCGAAACTGTTTGCACAATGATGAAACCCAACGTTCCATTGGGTTTTATCCTGAATAAACCAGAATTGTTTTTAATATTGAGGCTGAGTGCTCATGCTTAGAGTAAAAAGGTCAACTTCAATCCTTGAAAATGTTTGACCAGAATTGGCGGGTTTTGCAATGGGAAGAAAACCTTTTAGCTTTGAGTGGCGAATTTAAGTTAAAGCCGAATGAGTAAAGAATATATGAAATGCAACGTCCAGGGGATTTTACGCAGGGACGGTTTTAAAGAAAATTGAAACTTCTTTTATGTCGTAGTTACACGCATTGTTGAGATCATATGGAATTAGCGACATAAAGCTCCGTACATTTCGACTCGCTTGTGCTGAGTGGAAAAATGAAAAGAAGTTTCTACCAAGTCGAGAAAATGCAACAGGGTGCATGACTTTTACGGAAAAACAAATGCTTATCAGCTTTCTTCTCACCAGCGAGCCGATCTCATGGGCGTTTACCGGAAATATGCAGCACGTGCCTTCCTCTCTTTCGAGGTTTTCACTTAAATTTGGTTGTTATATCGATACATCACTGGAGCATCCTCGCAGGTGTTTCGGACGATCCTCAGGATGCGGCTTTCTTCGTGCACGTGCGCCTCGCATCCGCCAATCCGAATTCGTCTAAAAATATTTTACAGTGCCCTAAAATGTCTGTTCTTAAACACGCTGATAGCTTCCAAAAGGCCTCACTGTAAGTTTATACGTCTTTTGCCATAAATGTTCACTGGTAGGTATAAAACAGACATGGTCAATTATTCTCATATATGGGCCCCTTGGAGAATATCTCTTTTTAAATTCCATATATGGGCGTACTGATTATCCCTTTCACACAAGAGTCTATAATTTGTAGAGTGAAATCTCTAGCACAACTTTGTAGCAGATGGGCTCAGCTAAGTGGAAAACTGGTAAAACCTATATATCCTCTTTTGGAGTATATACACAAGAGGTGTGTAATGAAGTTGACGTGTCAAATGTAGAAGAAGTGACATTTTTAGCACATCTTCTATAAAACTCTATGCGAATTTACATATTGCATCGCAAATTAACTAGAAAAGGCATACACTCAAGTTTTCATTTTGAACGCATGTGGTTTTGTCATGTGGCCCAAAGTTTTATTCAAAAAGACAAAAAGACAAAAGTGTATGCTAAATACTCATGTGATTATACTGCGATCTCAGTCACTGACTGTAAAAATTAAAATAACTTCTCAAAGGCATAACAATATGGGATATCTTCTGAGTGAACTTAATTTCTTTTCGAGGAAGAAGAGGTGATGATTGGTCGTGGTGGTCATGGTGATTCAGTGGTCATGGTGGTGTTTGCGAGGCATGGAAGATTAGCTTTGAAACTCGGGATATCGAGTTTATAATCTGACATTTTAAGTATGCATCAAATACTCTGACATGACCAATGAAGAAATACAGAAATGGCAATTCAATAACTGAAACAATGTTATTTCAGCTTTTATAAAAACGGTTTATTTCTGAAACGTACTCTACGTCCAGGTTACAGGTGTCAAACTTCTTCTCAATGAACCTGGTACTCAATTAATGAATACCTAACTGCGTAAAAAGACATGTGCGGATAACAGCAGGGGTAAAATAAACGTATGTCAATTCCTGCCAATTCTTCGCGAGACCACCGGCGATAAACCATCGCCATCGTTAATGCACTGGTGCTTGTGAAATACGAGATTTAATTGGAAAGATGGCAGGACGTTTGGAAAATTTAGAAGCCCATGGACTGGAGGTGGCCATGTAGAGGCGATTTGGAATATAAATAGGAGAGCACTGAGAGGAATTCCAAGTGCAACAGAACCAGCTTCGTGAATGGGCAAGGAGGATTTAAAAGGTTCCAGGTCCATGACCTTTGGGTAACCTCACAAAAGCCCAAATGCCGGCCGAATTGTAAAGAGCGAAACAACTTATTAAATGTCAACAGCCTTCGGTTAAATGGAAACATAAAAGATATGCAGAATGGCATATAAGGGTTATTCAAAATTTTATTGTTAAGATAAGCACCAATGTCAAAAACGCCGAAACATGTGTCAGATAAGTAAAGCGTAGTATTTACAATGGCATAACGTACGCCCGTGCAATTAAGCAAATAAATAAAAGGACATGTGAAGCAGCATTTAAAAAAGCTCTATTAGGCAATTCCCGTATGTAATAAGGCAACCGGTCAAATATAAGGTTCTCGACGAAGGTTTCATATGCAATTGACTTGAAAGGTTACGAGTATTTTATTCCGTGAGAAAATATCCTAGAAATATACGTCTTTTAGGTGCATATGTCGGGAGGATGGTCAGTAGCCACGATCTTTGCATAGAATCGGCGAATACTATCGTAGGCATACAATTTATGTATATTAGAGAAATACTGTTCCCGTAAAATTATCATGTTCATTTCTGTCGACAGTAGAGTCCGCTGGTACTTAAAGCGTATTTTGAAATATAAATGCTAACACTGATTAATATGTCAGTTAATATTTTGCAGTTTTCCCTTTCAGCAAGATCGCAATATGTGACCCAACTCAAAGAACCAAGGAGACGACAGTGAGTACTATGGGACCGCTGGTAATATCAGTTTTATGAGGAGGGGGCATCGGGAAAAATTAGAGCAACAACCTAATCCTAATTCTATCCGTTGGGTTCGTTAGGTTTGGCATTTTTTGCCGGGTTGGTAGGCTTGCACAATAGTTTGTTGTGCCGACACGTGGCAAGCTTCCAATATCCGGTGGCTTCCCGTCCCACTAGGCGCGATGACATTTCCAGCTAACCTGACGCATTTTTGTACGGAGACTCAACGGGAGCTACAATGAGGCCGGCTTTGCGCGATATTTCACTACGACAGTAAAACTGACGTGTCCTGAAGCTAATGTTGCGTACTAATAATCGAGGCCTGAAAGTTGCCACTTGACGTGATACTTCGGTTCTCCGACAACCAACGAAATATTGCATGACCTTACAAACCCGGTAACGAATGCTAACCCCAAAAGAGCACGATAGAAATCGTAACTATAGGGGTTATATATAATATGGTTGTGTATTGCGTTGACGTATCCTCTTTCCCGAGTAGGGTCGCTTGTTTTCATCTGGCCTCCTTTTATTTTTTAACCGCTCAAAAGATTATTTCTATTGTTGATTGCAATGAAATCCTTTAATATAAACCAGGTTGTGATAGCTATAGCTATAGTGCTTTTTCTGCAGATGGCCATTTGCAACATATTGTTAGGCTAAAATACGATGAAACCTGAAAATTTGGCGCCCAGAAAGAAGGCCTGCAATTAATATGCGCCTTATTTATTGAAAACCCTGCTCTAACCGGTTAGCTCTTTAAAAAAAATTTTGTTAGGATCTTTTGTGGAGGAGTGTCCCTCGTCATTTTTCGAATCGTTGCCAGAGCTTGCGACGAATGCAAGAGTTTTAATTTTAGCTGGGACTGTGTTTTATAAATTTTTCACTTTCCATGTGGATCTCTAACGCGCACTCCTTTCTGTCTCTGATTGACGGTTCGATCACGAATACGTGTAGAGCCCTCGCAGTTTATCGCATATCCGTCTTGACAATGGGCCCAGGTGGGAGGGTTGAACAGAGAATGAGGTAGAGAGGCAGTGCAAAGTCACTGTCCCTGCACCACTCTGCTGTGATGCATACAGGAGACATCGTCGAAAACGACTGTCTTTCTCTCGGTAGTGTTGGTGGTGTTGTTTTGGTGGTGGTGGCGATGGCGGCGGCGGCGATGATGATTAGCACTCAGTAAATTAGAAATGGACATTGCTGTCTCTCTTGTCTTGGTCACTACTTGCTTCTGCACTAATGCTTTTGGTATTGCCCATGTCACGGCAGTTATTGTTTTCTTAGGAAAAATACTTGTTTGTTTTGAGATCCACAACCATAAGTCAGACTCAAAGCCCACTAAATTCCTGCGATGCATAGTGGTAATTCAGCTTCGCCTGGGAACTCTGCGAGAAATGGTGAGGCAGATGCATGCACACGCCTCCCTTCACGGTCGCGGTGAGTTCGGCGGAGTTGGTCATCGCATAGAAAATGTGGCGGCAATCGCCTTATTCGAAATCTAGTCACACTGCTGCAGCCAGCTGGCTGTGAAGAGCCAACTTTGCGTGGCGCCATTTTGGTTATGGTGCAGCCAGCACGCGCACCCGAACAGGGCAGCAGAGTTAGTTTTTGTTGACTGGGGGGTGGGGTCCCGGGGTGGGGTCTGGGGGTGGGGTCGCGTGCGGATAAACCGCCAAGACGCTGTCGCTTGGTGGTTGGGCGCGTGCGTTGAAATCTCACGCACGTACACCTCGCCGCCGCCGCCGCCGCCGCCGCCGCCGCGTAGCTGTGTGGTCAGACTGGTCACCCGTCCGGAGTAGCGGAATGCAGAGCAACGATTCATTGTATTAGTGGGATAAGATGAGGCCGTGTCGGATTTCGGGTGGTGGGGGAGAGAGCTGCAAGCCTGCTGGGATTGTACTATGGCAGTTCGACCGTCGTAGTCCGACCATGTCCAAAGTATGCTCCACGGAATGGTGGTGCAGGGAAGGGGACTTGCACATGAATTAGTTTTAGGTAATAGTATACTTGCACTACATCTACCTCTCTCTCTCTCTATCTTCCTTTACCCAGCTGTGCCCAGTGTCAGGACAGAGTTAAGACGACCGGAGTCGGGGTCTGGCGCGGGTGGCTGGCGTGGCCGAAGACGCTCTTGACCGTGCCGCCATGCCTGAATCAGAGCCATAAATGGCAAAATTGACTGGTGGGGCGTGAGCCTGCACCTACGCACGCCCCCATGTCAGAAATTTGTTATGGGATCGCATCTCAAATAGCGCCTGCTGCGCCTCATTTTGACCGCACTATGTTGGTCCAGTGCATCTACCACGCGGCTCGTTTGAGGGCCAAGATTGTAATCACGGTATCTGTAAAAATGATTGTGTTAACCCATGAAACGTCCCAAGTTTCTGAAGGAAATCTCAGTAGGTCGAAATCCACCCATACTAAGTCCCTAAATACCCGAGGGCAGTAAAGAAACGACTGATCCTAAAAAGATGAGAGCAGAATTTTGTTTATAAACTAATATTTTCTAGCATAGAACTAATTAGAGTCCACTGAAACGTATGTTCAAAAAATGACTACATTACAAACGTAAAGCATCAGAGCGTAAGCTGGTTGCACGAAAAGACTAAAATAATGACGAGCAATGAAGCGTACAAAAATAAGTTCGTTTTTGATTGTCTGTGTGTAGTTAAAACAATCTAAATTTTGTCAGGCATGAAGACAGCCATTATTCAAAGCATAAAATGAATGTTTTGATGCATAGGCAAATTCATTTTTGCCGTATGACACTTTCTTTTCGACAGGATCAAAATCCCAGCTGTTGACCGGAATAAAAGTAGTTCAGAACCTGTAGGCAGAGAGACTGGTTCTGATCTAAAAAGGGCTATTATTGTGGTAAATGTTACCAGCTGCATACCCTGCATTTGGTGATGTCCATTGTAGACCACCAGAAAGCCACCCTGCGAATTGTATGGCCGTCCAAACAAACAACCGAGTGGAATGTTGCCGTCGGCGCAGTGTGTCCTCTTGGAAAGTTCTTTCCAGATTCAACCATCCAGGTCGGCCTCGCAGACTTATCTGATAATAAGACCTCATGGCAGAAGTACGTGCTCTTCCAATGCGAGGTCTGTAGTCAAAAAAATCCTAGTGAATAAAAGATATTTTCTGCTCGGTTTCCTAAATAAAACTGACCTGATCATGGTTTTTGCAGGTTAAGTTGAACCCCCTTCAGCCTTTTCCTAATTAAGTCCGTTGAGAGCATCAGCACATTTCCCTGTGAATTTTCTAAAGGATACTTTTTTAGGGTATGATAAACAAAAATGTCATCTTGTTTACTGGAGGACCGAGGTGAATACTTGCATTGCAGGTGAAGGAGAAGATGAAGAAGAAGACGACGAAGAAGGTTTTTCGCTCTACGGAATCATGGCTTTATTTGTCTGAGCTTTTGAAATCTTACTAGAGTTCATCTTCAGAGATGAAAGCAGCACCGAAAAGGGGGAAAGGAGCCGTTTGGCGCCACGCTGCTTATTTCTAGACATAGCTCTATCATTTATAATTCGTCTAAGAGTGGCCTACTACTTTCTAACGTTCCCTATAACTGTACTGGCCTAAAGAGAAATTATCGAAAGCCCCACGTGTGCTTGCCAAATTGTCTTTTGAATATTTTAATTTGAATTTTCGCAACCTAACGAATAGTCTAAACACTAGCTAATGAATTTCAAGGCAGCCCATCGACTACTAACTTACGTACTCGTTCGTAGTCGACTGCAGATAACAGTTTTTCTTGATATCATTATTACACAGCGTGATAGGGAAAAGTCATAGCATGCCTAAGGTACTCGGTATATATTTGTTTACACATTTTTTAGTTTTCAGTGCGTTAAAGCAACGTACTATCCAAAAGTTTATTACTATGGTTTACTACAGAAAACCATTTTTTAAACTGACTCCACCGGGCTTCTTGAAAACTGTGATTTCGAATACCTCAGCTCATTTTTATAGAAGTAAAGTTCATTTTTACGGCTACGGAAGGGACTCCATTAGACCGTTTCTTGCTTCTCTTAATGTTCTATAATAGTACAAGAGGTTTGACCCGGGATATTTATAAGCGCAAGAAATTACTGGGGTGTCAGGTTACGTCCGATTTTGGCTTAAATTATCCTATTTTTTCTTCCCTAAAGTGGATTTAAACTAAATTCATCTTTTGTAAAATACTTAACCTTAACACTAACATTCACATAAGACGGAACTTCAAACTTAACCGTTATCCTCTTAAAAATCAGACACGCCTTCAGGCTCTGAAGAGCGGCTTGGACCATGCCTCGGTATGTTCGTCAGAAGATGGGCTTCAACTTAACCATAAAAACATGTCCAGTGTGTTTTTTTTTCGCCTGCGGCTCTCTCTTGATCCTGAATCCTCAGACGTCTTTCCCAATGAGGTATCCTCCTTACGGTACCTTGGCGTTACTCTGACATCTTTCTTTCTTCGTTCGTATTGATACTCTATTTTACTAAAATCGGTCGTTTACGTTCCTATCACACCCCTCAATCTCTTATCTGGCTATTTATAAATGCCTGTTTTCTTCCCCTCATCCTCGATTTTTCTCCCGTTATGTTTCAGCTTTGTTCAGAAAGGATTTCTTAATTTTAAAACGTATCCTCCGAATGCTCTCTTCTACTACCGATGTTTCTAATACTGTTTCAGTGGATCCGATAATAAAAGGACACTTCGCAACAGTCAAGCGATTTTCTGAGCGAATTCTTGATGACGTTGCCCATCCCCCTTCAATGCCATGGGATCTTCCCATCCCAGGTGTCAAGGCTTCTGACATATCGTTTGCCGTACATCAGCCTACCAGCGTTCTATTTTGCCATTTCTAGCACTCTACCTTACTTGTGAAGAGAGTGAAGTACAGAAGCCGAGAATGGAACTGTTTCCCCCATTAGATGTCCCGTTTTAACCTTTTGATTCTTGCATAATCTGTTAACTTCTCCTATTCTCTCGGTGAATGGAGCCTTTTTTGCTGAAAATTTTGAATGATACTTTCAAAATCAAGCGTCATCCTCTCTCCTAACCCTAGCTCTACCGTTAACCTAGAGCTTACAGTTACCATGAGCCCAAACCTTTCCCCTTGACGTAATCGCGACCTAACCCCCATTCTAACTTTAACCCTAACCTTAAACCTAACCCTAAACTGAACCATAATCCTCGCTTTTATCCTAAACCTACTTTCTCCGGAAGTTGACGTAAAGTCACATTTATTGTCAGTGGTTCTTGTACCCGTGTCCTGTTAAGGCAGCGACCCTAGGCATACTTACCGTCTTTTTTACAGACGGTAGTTTTTGTAGGCAACCGGAAAGAGGCTCGTTCAAAAGTCATCATCCTGACGTAAATGAAATATCTTGGGATGAGGACGATTAAGAGTACAACCCTACTTAAGTAATACTTTTGAATTGAAAACACATTGCAGAATTTGGGTAGCATTTCATGACATAGCGCACCTATTGCATGTATGCCTTTGGCGTTTTTGAGTATTTATGTTGGTCATATGTAACAGTTCTTATGAGCCTCGCATTGGTGTTATAACCTATTGATTGTATGCAGTTAATTAGATGCACAGCATGTCATTTCAAGCCTCCTTAGTAGATATAATTATCTCCGCTAATACCTCGGCCGGCCCCTTCCCTTACTTCGATTGTCCCTCTTCAATCAAGTGATAAAGGGCTCCGCCCTATGACTATAACTGCACACGCTCCGAGCTCAAGGGACGTAAAATTTTTCGAAACATACAGCTCCCCCCTGCCGGGGTGCGGCAAGAAATACACTGCGAACATTCTTCCCGGTTGCTATCCCAGCCCGACTGTGAGTCTCGGACGCAGGCACACCGTCTTGCGCTTAGTTATCTGTATAGTGCATAAAAAGTCAGAAAGGGGGAAGGGAGTGCAGCGCGAGGGTCCCCTCACTTAGCTGCCACGAGCACGCACGCATGCTGCCCCACGCACCTACTGATGTGTCGGCCACGTGCTTGGCGGAGGGCGGTGGGCATTGCCAAATGAGACAGCGCCGTTCAGCCCCAACCGGCCGCGCGCTCACCCCTCCCGCCACAGGCACTGGCGCCAATCCCGCAGGCCCCACCTGCCCCCAGCTGCGGGCGACAGAAACGAGATAATGGGGGAGATTGAAGTCCGAGTCGAAGCAGTCGGTTGACCCGCCGGCAGCGAGCTAACCCAAAACGATGACTAGCATGATGTCGTCAAGATCAAATCAAAACCTCCTTTTGAAACTGAGAGCAACGTAAGGAAAGGCTGACTGTGCATGGAGAAGCCGATTCATCCAGATAAAGAGAGAGATATATATACACGCTTTATTTTTAAAGTAGCATTTCAACATTTGCAGTCAAAAAGAGCCTCCATTCACTGTGGAGAAAAATTGGTACGTAAAGATAGCACCGGAAGAAAACAGACGATATATAGTAACCGAAAGCTGCAACTATCTGCATCTTGAACGGTCGTCCGTGAATGTCGCAAAATTGTGCCAAATTTTCTGCGTCATTTGCAAGTGATCTTCGCATCCTAATTAATCTAAACAATGAGCGGCAAACAGCAGGATTTAATAATAGAAAAATATATAGATCTATGGCTAATAGAAGCGAAGATGCGCGTTCACGGAAATAAATGAGAAGAAGAGGCGATCACGGGAACCATGATTATATTGTCCTGACGTTTCAAAATCAAACAGGATTTTATCGTCGGAGGTAAGTATTGTACTGCGCCTCACAGTATTTATAGGTGGTAACATTACGGGTAATACGGCATTCCTAAGGTTTTTGAATTTGCATGGAGTAGGGGCCGGGTTGGGGGTGGAGACCCTCAGTCATCATGCTGCTTGATGAAGAGGTCGGTCTTTCACACTTGGCGATCATCCTTTGCCTGTGCACCGGGTCCGTGGTGGACGGGGGGAGGGCAGGTGATGGCTTGTTCTCTTTCTGGTCGGGGGCCGGCGTTCGCACGTTGGGGGTAGTCGTCAGTAGCCCATCGACCGAAGCTGCCGTCCCAGGCTGTTAATCTTGGTTGTGATAGCACCTCCCTGTGTATTTGCACCTGTCGGATAAGTGGTTGAGCTGGCCGAGGCGATAACTGTTCCTTCGTCGGGTCTGAGTTGAGTTGCGATTGCGTGCGTGTTCACCATGGACTCATGAACATAGCAGAAGAATGATTCGGGTGTTCCTCCAAGACTGCCATCTTTGACTGCGCAAATACAATGGAGTATTAAGCCAAGCGGTTACACAGTGCGTTGAACAAATCGGCGAGGACGGAGTCAGGCTGTTGCAGCAGGTGATTGATAAACGGGCCAGAAACCTACGAGCAACGAGAGATGCGGAGCTGGCGGATAAGCTTCGAAATATAACCCATTCATCTCCAGAAGAGAACGAAATTCTGGTGCACAATATGTCATCGAAACAGTTGTCGCCTGCACAATTGAAGGTGCTGAGTCATGAAGCTTGCTTCAACGTCGCAGACGCCGATCCGGTCAATCTCGTGGCCACTGTCGAGTCGATTCTCAAACAAACCGGGGAATCCGACGAAACAAAGCACCTTATTTGGCAGCAGATAACCTCTTTGGTGATGGCTCAAAAACCACGCGCAATCATTTCCAGAGCGGAACAGAGTGCTCTCAAGACACCGAGGGCTGACACCAGCATCGTGATTCTGCCAGTCGACAAAGGGCGTTCCACATTAGTGTTGAATAAGAACGACTACATCCGACTACTGAAGGACCGACAGGCATACCTGCCGTGTGACGATGAACCGATGAAGAAACTTGTAACGGAACTCGACAAGACACTCACCGACATACAAAAGAACAAGGCAATTACTAAGTCGGTACGACTGGCCATTAAACCAATAGACGCGAGTGCAGCAAGGTTCTACGGACTACCGAAAGTACACAAGGCTGGTGTCCCCCTCCGGCCAATCGTGTCATTGCGCGGCGCACCAACCTTTCAGCTGGCGAAAGGGCTTTTCCGAAGTTTGCGGTCGCTCACCTCAGACGCGACCACGACGGTCTGTTTAGCAAATAAATTCCTGGATCAGCTCCAGGGAGTGCAAATTACTGCAGACGAGGTGATGGTGTCATTCGATGTCACCTCTCTCTTCACCTCGATCCCACAAGGCCTGGCAATCGAAACGGTCAACGAAGTGCTCGAGAGCAAGTACAACGAGACGGACAAGACGGTGAAACGGAGACATCTCATCCAGCTCTCAAAATTCTGCCTGAAGACGTACTTCACTTTCGATGGAACAACGTACGAGCAGGTGAAGGGGACGCCAATGGGAATGCCACTCTCGGGCTTCATCGCAGAGGCAGTACTCAAAAAGTAGAGACCCTAGTTTTCACAAACTACAAACCGAAATTCTGGACTCGGTATGTTGAGGATACCTATGTCATCATCGAGCGGGAAATGGTACAGGAATTTCATGACAGCCTGAACTCTGTTTTCCCTGACATCCAGTTTACAATGGAGGTGGAATTCAACAACCAGCTGCCATTCCTAGATGTTCTCGTTCATCGAAAACCCAGTAGGACCTTAAAACGAAGGTGTATAGGAAGGCCACCAGTTCCCGCCAAATGCTGAGCTACCATAGATAACACCCGTTATGCCACAAACGCAGCTGTGTTCGAACACTATACAAGAGGGCTGAAACACACTGCAGCGAGACAGCCAAAAGAAAGGCAGAACTTCGATACCTCCAACGCCTCTTCATGGCAAACGGGTATCCCCACAACTTCATCGAACGCAGCAGACAGTGCAGGCAAAACAGAAGGCCAGTGACCAAACAACCAAAGACATGGCGAGCGTTGCCATACATTGACGGTGTTTCGGAGGCGGTCTCCCGCCTCCTAAGACCGATGGGGATCGGCATCGCCCACTGGCCGGAATGAACCATTCGAGATCTGGTTATGAGGCCTAAGGTCCTCCTGCCCCGAGGTGAAACAACAAACGTCATCTACCGGGCTCAATGCAATTTCTGCGCAGTCAACTACATTGGAGAAACCGGGAAACGTCTACAAACCCGGGTCGGCAAACACATGAGGGCAATAAGAATAATGGACCCATTGTCTTTGGTGGCGGAACACTGCGCAGACGCTGGACACACGTTCGCCTTCCAGAATGCCGAAATTCTGGGTCGGGGAAGTGACCGCGTGGCAAGGGAAACAATCGAGGCCTGGCACACTGAAACAAGCTCCATCAATCGTTGTGTGACGCTTCCTATGGCATACCAAGCCCTCCGGACGCAGCTCAATGATCAAAAGAGCCAACGTGAACATGGGCCTAACGTGCATCCGAACATTAGTGAGTCCATGGTGAACACGCACCCAATCGCAACACAACTCAGACCCGACGAAGGAACAGTTATCGCCTCGGCCAGCTCAACCACTTATCCGGCAGGTGCAAATACACAGGGAGGTGCTATCACAACCAAGATTAACAGCCTGGGACGGCAGCTTCGGTCGATGGGCTACGACGACTACTCCCAACGTGCGAACGCCGGCCCCCGACCAGAAAGAGAACAAGCCATCACCTGCCCTCCCCCCGTCCACCACGGACCCGGTGCACAGGCAAAGGATGATCGCCAAGTGTGAAAGACCACCCTCTTCATCAAGTAGCATGATGACTGAGGATCTTCACCCCCAACCCGGCCCCTACTCCATGCAAATTCAAAAACCTTAGGAATGCCGTATTACCCGTAATGTTATCACCTATAAATACTGTGAGGCGCAGTACAATACTTACCTCCGACGATAAAATCCTGTTTGATTTTGAAACGTCAGGACAATATAACCATGGTTCCCGTTTCTGCTCCATTCATATATATATATATATATATATATATATATATATATATGATAGTGTGTGGCTCACCGATCTGTAAGAACATTTATGTTCCGTTGTGCCCTGGAACTCAGACTAGAGTACTCTACGGGCAGTCGCATAGCGACGTGTAGCATATGTTGATAGCGGGTGATGAATCCCAGGTGTTCCCTCACTTGGGATTGGGTATGACTGGCTGATGACGGCTAATAAGCCAGAAATGGCCATTCCGGTCTCCCTTGCTCTTTGTCGGTTCCACATTATCAACATATGCTACACGTGCGCTGATGCGACTCTGCTGAGTCTGTGATCACGATCAAGTCCTATCGGTAAATTTCCATATTCGATCGATGAGCGACAAAGCAATCGATGCACCGTGGCGTAATGGTGGAGCGTCTCGACTCAAATACTCAAAGGTCTGCGTGTTCGAATCCCAGTGTTGTTCCACGCGCAGGATTGGGTATAGACTGGCTGATGACGGCTAATAAATGCTGCAGAAATGGCCATTCCGGTCTCCCTTGTCTTTGTCGGTTCCACATTATCACAGTATGTATAGTATATATATATATATATATATATATATACTCTATATAAATTATAAAGCCCACTGTAGCCGCACCGTACTAGTTCACGCCGTAAAGCCACAAAAAATGGAACGTGGCAACTTAAGTGGAAGCATAATGTGGATTTACTTGTATGATAAAACAATTGGTCACAGTGACAGTAAAATTATCGACAAAGACAAATGAGACTTTGATAACCATTTCTGGCCTACCAGCTATCGTCAGATAGCCATACCTAGCTCCAGGTTTCACAACGCCTGATACTTGAATCCACGACCTGTTTGTGAGAGGTCCGGCGCCTTACCCTCTGAGATACGGGTTCATGGCCCTGTCCTGGTTATACAGTTAGGATTAAATACTTCGATAACTCCGGGACTAATAGGAAATCCACCGTTTAGAAATTTATGCATGTGGTATGGTGGCGCGAGGGTTTGGCTGGTAGCGTTTCCGCAGACATTATAAACTGCATTTAACAGTGACGTTAGCGTGGCCTTGGGGTGTGCGTGTTCATGGGATATAATACAATCTATTGGCTGCTTTAAGGGGGGAGGCTATATTCCAGTCCTGATGACATCAACAACCATCAGGACATTGATGTGACTAATGCAACCGGAATATGTACGAGGAGGAATTGATACTTCTGCTAAATCACGTTCAGTAGAATTTCTAAGGGACACACTTACTGGAAACAGTTCACGTATTTCTGACTTCATTTTGTTAACTTCTGGTTAGCTTCTTCATGACCTCACGAAGGTTGCATCGGCCTCTTAGGGACTATGGAAACAAACCCTGAAACTTCCATCTGACATTTGCCTTCCAAAAGCTACCGCGCATTTTCCCCTCAAAGTCACAGTCCTTGAACTCAAAAAAGGTTGTTATATACAGCAAACTAGAAGGTCCTTTTGACTGCTTTTGACCATTTCTGCGCTTAGTTTTCTAGTGATGTCTACAAAATATAGGACCATGTTTACCAGATTCCATCGTGTAAATCCTGGAAAACTTACATTTTTGTCATTTTGTCATTTTCTATAGATTCACCCGAGGCATGGTAGGGACCTACTCAACGCAGTCATTGACGAACAATCATTAAACAGTCATACATTTTAGTATCAAAGTTCGATCTGAGATTAAAGTGCATGATCATTAATTTTCTACTCGCAAGTTAAAATAGTTTTCCGCCTAGTAACATAGTAGGGATATTTTTCAGTGGCCACGTGAAATTTATGTCCCACGGTTTGATTTAACTCTAGACTTTGCAAATATGTTACCGGTCCATGCTAAGGTCGATTTTAGTGTTGAACTTAAATAATTTCCATTGTTTGTACTTTTTTTATACTGATAACCCGATAAAGCTACACTAAATTTGTATGCACATGGACGGTTGGCGGACATTCCGTTTTTTTCTGTACTGTGCTCCGTAAGCTACTGCATAACATTCCGTTCAAACCAATGCCTTTCTCAGACCGGGTCAATAAGTTTTCGAAGGAGTTGCCAGTCTTTGGCCTTCAAAACAGCCAGCGTATTGTCCGCTGTTTCATCTGCATGCAACTTTCTGCGCCATCCCGCCTTTATCTTCACCCTCACTGCCTACAAACTATGTGCCTCTTATTACCCTCCCCTTTTCCAAAACGCAGTTTACGCGACAGTTCTAATCGCTGATATGTTGAGAGCTTGTGGAGATTACAACTTTATTTCGCAGTGCCTGATGGATTTCACCCTAGATATTCATATCAACTTTGGTCCGAGCATTAAAGACGGTGGTTTGGAGGTTTTACTTCAGATGCAACGTAGAATTTCCTCGGAAAATAAAGAAGGTAGGATGGAATCTGGCGTTCGTATGCCAGAAAACACATAAGAAACGCCGAGGGACCCACAGATGAGCCAAACCCCTGGCAGCCGTGCCATTTAGTGGCACAAGCTCGGCGAAACAGGCATCTGGGCATTTAGCTAGTAACTTTGATGTTAGTGCGGTAAAAAAATACGTAGTTGTTTTACTACTGAATGTCTGTATGCAGTCCGTGAATATTAGGCCGTTATTCGACAGTAACTTATGAATTTCAGCTCAGATCTTCAAGGCAACTTTGGAGCAGGCCTGGAAAGTTTTGGTCCGAAAGGATTTCCTCCAAGTTCGCGCCTTAATTTTCTTGGAATCTAAAAAGGCAGAATTGATATTTTTACCTGACCCCATTCCCTTATAAATGTACTGGCCCGATGAGAACTTGCAGAAAGCGAACCTATGCTCGTCAACCAGTCTGCCGAATCCTTCCATGGGAATTGTCGCAAACGTAGTTGTGAAACTCCCAAATGCTGAACGAATGCTCAGCATGCCACCGTGTAGGAAAGGGCCGGAACTAGGTTTCCTGCTAACCAAATTAGTAACTTTCATTAATTTGAACTGCTCCAATTTAAATTCTGAGTCGCGATGTACCACTCACAGTAAAACCTCCGCCGTAGGGCCTATTTCTGGCAAAGAGACAGCATACAAAACGAGCTAAGTTGACTCAAGGATTGCGGGTTATTTATCACTAACGAAGAGTAATCGTACTATAGATATTCATATAGGTTGACCCTGTCCGATATGAATTTCTGAGGATAAATGCTTATCAGCCTGTATGGTCAAAAGTGAAATTTGGGAAAATATAAAATTTGCTGAACTAGACTTGCACCTGTTTTAGGCAGGACCGTACTCACGGGAACTGTTTTGCCTCTCAGAGCAAATAGACTCGTTATATCTTAATGACAATCATAACCAGACTACCAGTTTCTAGGATGTAAATGGGTCAGGTTATGCATCCGATCCCACTTTCAGTCTTCTTGGCTTGGTCATGACACCGGATTCAGGAGGACACAGTTCGGTAGATACCTCGAAAGTCTAATATAATTTAAAAACTTATTGAGATGCCAGTCATCGTCCCTTCGTCCACCCTCGTAGTGAGACACACGATGGACCTCGTGAGAAGCGATGGTTGAAATTTTAGAGCGCCCAGGTGGTCGGTGCTCTGAGATATGCGGATAAATCGGACAGAGGATGAACACAGAGGCGTCCAACCATGACGATTGAGACAGGGGCCTTTAAGTACTAAAGGGGAAAAGGCCGACATCGATCGTCTCCCTCATCTGACCCCTTTTTTCCATACCAGTAAGTATTTTGACGCCTGCCAATGTATATTAAGAATGCCAACAAGGACAAGGGAGACTGGAATGGCCATTTTAGGCTCATTAACCAGCATTAGCCAGGTATACCTAATCCCAGGTGGTGCCCCACCTGAGAATCGAACCCATGACCCGCTGATCAGAAGTCCAACGCTCTTACCACTAGCTGATGACAGCTAATGAGCCAGAAATGGCCACTTCACCCACCCTTGTCTTCGTCGGCATTGTTTACATGCCACTATTACTACTTCTACTACTACTACTACTTCTACTACTACTACTACTACTACTACTACTACTACTACTACTACTACTAGCCTCTGTGTGTCTGCTGGCGGGGCTCGAGAATAACCCCTAAGACAGAGTGGCACGAGTGAGGTCCGTTAACGATCGATGAGCGTTCAGTAACGAATGCAGTCCGCCAAGGTTTTGTGACAGTTCTAAGGTGGTAGATGTTTTTGGAAGGCTAATGACAACTTTTAAAGTACCTATACAATTATTTAAATGAGTGCTCTCTTTAAAACCCCTTCTACGCTCACTTTACATGAATAGACTAGAAAGGGATACACTTTGAATGACTAGAGTTTAATTCATTTGACCCACCAGTGAAAAAGTCAGCGTCCTCGGTAGGATTCAAACCCATGCCAGCAAGAGGAAGGTTTAAATACGGCCAAGGTTCTAGTAAACTGAGCTATGAGGCCACCAGGAGCCGGGTCAATGTAACCGCCCAGCCCAAGTGTGATTAAAATCACGGCTCCCGGTAGGGCCTCGTATCTCAGTTGGCTAGAGCTTTTGCTGTACTTAAGCCTTCCCCTTGCTGTCGTGTGTGCGCATCCCACCGAGTTTATCACAAGTGGGTCAGATAAATTATTAAAATCTACCGAAATCCTCTACTAAGACATTGTGCCTGGTCATCATCCGGTGGATTCTAGATTGATTGCTTAGAAAATCCTACTTGGACAGTAAGCTTACTTTATCAGAATTGGGGAATTCCAGACGTTGCAGTAGGCTGGGCGGATAACTTGATCCATGTGCGATTAAACTCACGCCTTCCAATTGGGGCATCTTAGCTCAGTTGGCTAGAGCGTTGGCTATACCAAAGCCTTCCCTATATTGGCGTGGATTCGAATCCCACCGAGACCGCCAAGTTTTTCACAAAGTGGTCGAATAAATTATTCAAATTTGCCAAAATCCCCTACTAATTAGTGTTGAACTGATTTTTGGAAGCTCGCATTGGTTTGATAGGATCGATTAAACTCCCATCTTCTTTACCCAATCAATATCAGACCTACCATGCATCCAGTAACTGCCTCCTCCATTAATCCTCACTACAATCTCATCCTTGACGAAATGCAAATCCTGAGTTGATCAGATGATCACAACTCAACCATTTGGAAGAGCTGACAGCTGTTCAGGCTTTCGATGACCAAATAGGCGTCACTTTTTCCAACCTTAGCGCGTAGTGTTTGAGCTTCCGTGAATTACTAGAGTCCCAAAAAGGAGTTGCATTTGCACTTGCACCCGGAAAATCAATCAGCCGCGCAGATCAACTTCGGAGAAGTTGACCTACTTAAATTCCGGTTCGTGCTCCCGGTTTGAAGCTTGCCTTCACAAGTTACAGTAACATGTCGTCCATCCCTCCACCAGAATATTGTCATGTTCATGCATTATTTTAATGCAAAATGATAGGAAAACATCTTGGAAAGTTTGTCCCCAAATGGATGGGAAGAATGGAATGCGTTGTCAGCGGAAGTGGTATCAGAAAATATGCGAAAATTCACTTTCAGCGTGGGGCTCCTGCTGCATCTTTTCGGCGGCCGAGCCATTAACCAGGCCGCTGAGGAATTTGAGGCGCTTCTGCTTCTGGCGCTGGTTACAAAACCACACCCTCACCACTCGTCGTTTGAGTCCGAGAAGAACTGAGATCTGAGCGATCTGTTCACCGGAAGGCTGCGGTTGGACGGAGAAGTAGGCTTCCAGCGATAGACGTTCACTGTCCGTGATGCAAGCCCGCCGTCGTTTGCTGGCTCCGCAGTTGGTCGGAGGGAAGCAAGTGGCTGCTGGTTCACTAGGCCAGGCAGGGCTCCCGGTGGCGAAATCGATAACGATCCGGGACGTCCAAACTCACCCGTAGCCGTGTCCAACCAGAGTTGGAGAATGGGTTGCAGATTTTGCATGTTGGTGTGGGAGAGGGTGAGGGATTCGAAACGGCAGATGGTCGATTGAGAGAGACCCTCTAGACCGGGTATGTTAAGCTTACCCAAGGCCTTGCCAACATCGGCCTGTGTGATGCCCAGTTTCATACGGCGTTGTTTGAACTGCACAGCAAACACTTCCAACTCACTGGCCAGTGTGGTTTGGGACGTTGTAATGTTGTTGTTTGTAGCGGCACATCGCAGTCGACGAGAGATAATGGTCTTCTGCCGTTTGTGAGAGCTCTGTGACGCCGGGCTTTGATTCGGTCTCCTTGCCAGCTGCGAGGAGCCCTTTTCTGGAGACGAGTATCTACGTTCGAGGAAGGGGGTCGTCGCCCTCCAGAGGTTGGGATTGTTTGATACGTTCCACTTTCCTGCCGTTTTCTGATCACCCCCAAAGATATGGATTCTAGACGTCCGAACGGGACAGGACCCAGTATCTTCACTTCGTCTGTGGCAGTGGAACTCTTGTCCACAGAGAGGGCTCATCAGTTCGCTCTGTGGGTAGGGGTAGTTTGTGGATGCTGCAAACTCGCCAGGTTGAGAGGAGAGGGGCACATGATAGTAGGACCCTACACTGGGTACCAACTCGCACCCGCAGGTTTCGCTCGAAGGGACCAAGTTGCTTTGTCCCCGCTCAGTTCCTGCGATGACTGGAGGTCTTTCTTCGTTGAAACGGAGCAGGCAATCTAACTCGGATACTGGTCCATCGTTAAGTGAATGTGGATGGCTAACAGGGGCCCATCTGGGAAGGGACCAGTTCATTGCGGATGATGAAACGAATGATGGCAGGCTGGATGCATTGTGTATCCAGTTTGGTGTGAGATCGACTGGTGAATGTAGCAGGCATCTGATCGGATCAGGTGCGCATGGTAAGCCCTCAGAAGACACGGAGGAATTTTCTCGCTGCCGAAGGTGGTCTACATAGTCGCTGGGAGGCAGCAGCGTTTCAGGGCACCCGTAGGTTGGCCAGAGGCGCGTGTTTTTTAAGGAGACAGGGGAAATCGTCAGGTCGCCTTCCTGAAGGTAGCAGGGCCAGTGCCAACTGGCATTGCCACTGGTGGCGATTCCAGTGATTCCCGCCTCTGGTTGAACACGATTGGACCATTCGTAGGCGTTTGAATGGGTTGGCGCTCCACAATGCGTTGATCGTATGAACTCCTGAAAATACAGAGAACACGGGGACATGCAGTAGAATGCACAATCAGGCTATCGGAAACCCGTGAAGCAATAAATGTGAAGCAAACATGTGACATCCTGCATAAAATAATACTCCAATGCAGGTACAAAGGACACCTGAGGTTACTTCAGGCCACCCGCCATGATCAATTATCTTAGGAATCTTCCCTACTCTTTAGGCTGAACTCACTCAAAAACCTGCTACTTAAGGAATATGTATTTTCCAAATTATTTTAAGAATTTATAAGAAATAAATGTAATGTCCACTCGTTTGAAAGGTTAAACATCGTTATCGACGATGTCCACTCACGGAGTGGTAGGCACAAGGACGGCAGCTTGTTCCTACAGTCAAATAAACTTTTGCTGCGTCTACCGCAATCTCTCCTACTCACTTATCTACTTCGCCCGGTAGAATGGAAAACAGGAGGTGGGATCGAGCCCCTTGGCCTACCACCACACACGGGTCTTCGCACAAAAGATCAGACTGTCACATAACAAGAAACTGAGGTGATAAGAATCTCATATATGTGAGAGTTCCAAAAAGACCACATATAAGAAAAAGCCATTTCAGGCTGTCTCCTCCTTTGACAACCATCCAAGTTAAGGCACTTAGTTGGTCGTGGTGGATTCAAGCGCATCATATTTACTATAGCAAAGAATGCGTTGATGTGCCATGAGGATAGATTCCCCTGGGTTGGCCTGAATTCGCCTCCCCACTCTCATACGGAAGTTGACTGCCTGTGTTCTTGAGCAGCCGAAGAGGACATTGGAAGCAGCAGCTAACATAGTGAAAAGCCCTATTCCTAAAATTTGTCACAACTTCCCTCCTATGGGTTCGCGAGGGCTCTACGCAGCCCGGACGACGCGCATCGTGAGCTAATATGCTCCCCCCGTATTGGTTCAGCGCACCTGCAGTCCAGTCCGGCATAGGGGGGTCAGCATAGCCCAGATGAAATCTTCTTACATCAAAAAACCCACTGTGGGTGTCTTTAACCTTTTGCCCCCTCATAAACAAACGTTTAATACCTGCAAGTATTAGACACTATGTCTACTCATACTGTCACAAACCCCCCAAGGCAAAGAAGCATGAACTACCCTCTGTCAACTACTTTTCATTGAGCATCACAACAGGATCGAGCATGCAGCGAAGTCTGATGCTTTCAGCCTCCTCCCCACCCCCCTCACAGAGCTGCTTCAACCACACGGACTTTGTTTTTTATACGCCAACCAGCTCTAATTACTGACAAATGGCAATTTCCTCGCAGTGGTAGGCCGCTTCTCTTACCCGGAAAGCAACACCTTATGGATCACCACAATGGACGAGGAAATTGCAGTCCAAATCTCCAAAGCCAACTGTCAGAGCACGACATCCAGTGGAGAACTGCGTTGACCTACTGCTCACTGCCAAGATATGGATTTACGTAGCTTTCCTTCTGATAACCCTCCGATGTGGTGCCAAAACTTTGATAATCTACCAACTAAGCAAGACAACTAAGCAATTTTCACCGATCGACCTGCAGCAGTGCCTACATTATAAAGCTTCCGTTTAAGGGGTGCCACTCGGTTTTTCGAGTGTGTCACTAGTGCCTGATGTGGACTGATCGCCGATCTCTAAAACCTACTAAGGTTTGGCATGGTTAAGGAGCCACGCTAGACCACAATCAACAGAGACTACCATATGACGAAGGCCACAGAAACTTACGCGACATGGTGATACAGTCTTCGGCTCCACGATAAATTTACAGATTTAACAACCTTCAAACTGGCTCATTCCTTAACTGCATCACTTGACAGTCGAACACTCGAGGTTTCTGAAACCAGAATTCAGCTAGCTTTCTCTGGTGTCCCATCTGTGACAGCAGCTGCTTTTTTGCTCTAAACTGAGGGGGCTGCATCACGTCGGGATCACCATTGGCCGGTTGGTGTCAGTTGGCCCCCGACGTCAGAGAAGAGAGCCGATTGGACAAATTAAACTGTGGCAAGACTCAGTATGCAGAAAGAGCGACTGTTTCTCCCCAGCCACTTCATGTGTTTAAATTATTCGCCAGGGACCGTAGTACATACAGAAGATCTTCCATCTCATTAAGCATCAACTGAAATTCTGAAAGGTGTTTCGATTCGAAAACAAATATTTAGGCAGTTTTGTATTACTAATGCCCGTACAATTCAATCCTAAGGGATTTGAGTCAAGTCAGGAGATCTGCTTTGGAAAGACCTGCATGCCGACCGGCTGAAAAATCTACATTAAGTAAAAAATGACTCCTTGCGCAATACGAATTTGCTCATTGATTGACGACGCCTTGATAAATTCAAATATACTTTATAGAAAACATATACGGAAACATTTTTTCTTGTGATTACGTGGTGGCAAATTACGCCTTCTTAAAATTTTATGATTTAAAAAATTAAATCTTTCACTTTTCAGTAACTTTTCCGATCACCGAATAAATTTAAATCCAACCTCTCATCACATTGGAATTGAAGATTTCCAACCTGCATGTTGTATCCACTCCGTCTAGGAAAAATATAAATTTCTTTACGATATCAGGAAGATCTCATAAAGTGTTCATCAAATTTTCAAGTGAATGTTAACTGTGTTGTATGCTTTTAAAGTAGCGTTATTAAATGAAATTATGCGATATTTTACAGCCAGATACACTTTTCTCAAGTTGTAAATTTAAAGAAGATGTAATCTGTTGCCGAATCAGTACAAAGGACAATATTTTGAGCGAAGTTTCTTTACTATATATTTAAATTTATAAGGGCATTGAAAATCGATGAGAAAAATTCCTACTAATTAGGTATTCATTATTTACTGAGTTTCATTTTGCAGACGGCCAGAAAAATTTCTCGTTCAAAAGCCGGCGTAAGTGTAATTCCCTACATTGAAGGAAGATAGGCAGAACCTTTGAAAACCCGATTTACAGGCATATGCTGGTAAAAATTGCATGTGTTTATATGGGTACATTATACCAGCCCTTATCGAGTAAATATATGGCTACCAAGTAAAACTTCACCAAATATTCCTTTAATTGTCTCAGCACTTTCGCCAGAAAAATCGAATTTAGCAGTTTTTCCCTCTTGCCGTCAACTGGAGAAGGAATTTGCCCGCACTTCAAGTATGTTGCAGCATGCATTCAACTTGCATTGGTGACTTCGGTGGCTTTCGTTTGTGACACTTAAAAAATCGCTCAGATTAAGAGTCAGTGTACTCGTCTGGAGAGTCTGAAGACCCTGATCATATCCCCTTTGTATTGCCTACTACTATAGTTACAAGAGGCGTGGCTGTTTGATGACTATTAAATCAATCGTCATATCGATCACGTACTTCCGTACGTGGCCATGGTTATTCATCTGAGATGAAGTTAGGGGGCTGGAAGAGACGAACGAATGCCAGACACGCACAGTAATGGCCAATCCGTTGAGGGCATTGGTTACGTACTTAACAAGTTGAACGGCACACTTCCAACCAGACATTTCGAAATTCGGGCGCTATATTGCATTCACCAGGCGTTGCGGCGGAAGAGTTGAGATTACACAGAGACGCGCAATAAACTTGTCTCAACGAACGCTGCATTTTTGAACTCCTCTCACTGAAGCTGACTTCAAAGAACGCAAACGGATCCTGGACGCTCAAATCCTGAAGTCGATTGGCGTACTCAGCATCGTGGTCATGCTGAAGCGAATGCAATAATGCAAACGACAGCTGCTAACACCTAAATCCTTTCAATATGGTTGCCTTGACAACGTCTGTTCCAGGTCCCTATTGGTTTTGTTTGACGTGTTGGAATTAACCGGGCAAGACACCACCAGACCTGAAGAACCCTCCTCCCCTTAAGTGCCCTCAGTAAAGCATCATGTTCGAGTCCTACTTAACCCTGGTCGAATGCGTTCATATCTACCGCAATGAAAATGCGGTCAAATGCCGGTTGGCATTCCCCAGTAGTGCAGAAACAGCAGCCAATTGTCCCCATTTCGATCATACTTTCGAGTCGCATATCAGCCCGGTTCGACCCCTACGAATCCACTGCAGCATAATGCATGATCTAGCTGAAGTCTCTCACGTCCACCTATGCTGTGGTACACCACGTGTCCATCCAGTCACATGGACACAGAAATAATCACTGGTCGCTCGCACTCACTTGGCATTTCCATTGTCGTTAACGCCGACGTCCACCACGTGCCACGCGGGGTGGTGGGCGCAAGAACGGTGACATGCGCTTGAATTAGTAAACAGTGAGAGTAGACTTCCATTGCATATAACTCACTCCCTACTCCTCATCCACCTGGCCTGGTGTCAAGAATATCGGAGAGAGACTCGTATGCAGGCGGCTGACCCGCCATGAACCCACGCCTAGCCGTGACAACACGACAGTTCGACCGTTGATTTCGACGAGGTCCACCGTATGCTCCACACCAGGTGGTGCAGGGACGGTGACTTACGCGTGAATATGTTTTAAGTGATATTAGCCTTGCGCTGCAGCTACCGCACTCTCTCCTCCTCCCCCACCTGAGCCCGGTGTCAAGACAGAGTCAAGAAGACCGGAAACGGGAGAGGGCGCAGGTGGCTGGCGTGGCCGGAGCCGTGCCAACACAGTCACTGGTTCACGAACAAAGGACCAAGATCTCACATAATAGGAAACGGGGCCGCCAAGATCCCAACTAAGTGGGAGGACGATAAAGCAACAGTAATAAGAAGCCATTGCAGTCTAACGCTGAGAGGAGAAGCGAGTTATTCCGTTAAATGGCAGCCTTTTGAGCCACGGCTCTTAGCGCCCTATGATTATAGTTAGAAGCATGCGCTGAATACTGTTCACCTCACTCCCTCTTCAATCTTGCGTGTACTAACCCATAGTCGGAGCTTGCCTTTCAGCCGATACTAAGAGGAGCGCAGTGGCTGACCTAGCTAGAAGGCCGTCTCTGCGTGCCGTACACATAACCTGTCTCCATACAACACACTAGGACTTAGGCAGAATGAAATTACCGGCAAAGATAAAGGAGACTGGAATGGCCATTTCTGGCTTATAAGCCGTCATCAGCCCGCCACACCCAACCCCAGGTGCTGCGGCACCCGACGCTCGAAACTCGTGACCGATTGGGCAGAAGTCCAAAGCTCTACCAACTGCGCTACGAGCTCGTTGTCTTGCCAGTTTCGATCGGGAATATTGGCAATGGTAGTTGGGCGCTCACTGATCGGTTACAGGCCAACTCGTCCCGTTGTGTCTTGGGGCTCACTCTAGAGCCCTGCCAGCTGCCATTTCTGCCTTATTAGCCGTCACCAACCAGCCACACACAACCATAGGTGCTGCGGCGTCCGAGGCTCGAGCTCGCGACCTGTAGGGCAGAAGTCCAAAGTTCTACCAACTGCGCTACGAGCTCGTTTCTTGCCGATTTCGATCGGGAATATTAGCAATGGTAGTTGGGCGCTCACCGATCGTTTACAGAGCTTACTTGTCCCGTTGTGCCTTTGGGCTCACTCTAGAGCCCCGCCAGCTGCCGCAGAGAGGTTAGTGATATAGGTAGGATGATATTACCGGCAAAGACAAGGGAGAGTAGATTGGCCATTTCTGCCTTATTAGCCGTCACCAACCAGCCATACACAACCCTAGGTGCTGCGGCGTCCGAGGCTCGAACCCGCGACCTTGTTGGGCAGAAGTCCAAAGCTCTACCCACTGCACTACGAGCTCGTTGTCTAGGAGTTTGCACAAAAAGGGTGGTCGTCTCGGATCATACATGAGTAAAAGTATCGTAGAGGCCACTCGCTTGTCTCCTTAATAAGGATCGTACAGTGAGGTTTATCGACGGGTGGGGATGTTTTTACCTAGCTTTGGACGCAAGCTTTGCGCCATACCAGCCATTACGCGGTGGCCGTCTTCAACTTAAACGCATGGATTATTGAATATGTATGCGTCTGTCCCCCATACCTTCCGAACTAGACCACTTTATGCTTAGTTATGCTTAGGGGTGGTGAATTTTACTTGGAAATCGTTTCGGTACGATAGCTGCAAGCAATGCATGTATGCTCGTACATTTTATGGAAGAATACTTAATAGTATACAGATGGTAAATAATAAAGTTTGCCCAATAAAAAAGGCAGCACATAAACGCCTCACTGAAAGTCCATCGCACCCCATGACGTGTGAAGTGCCCGATGAATCAAGGCGTAAAGGCTCCTCTCCAACGTCAAATCTGTGTTTGTGCAGACAGTAATTCCTATCCAAAAATTCTTATTTAAAAGTCGCGTATCACGACGTGCCACTCAGTCAAATGTGCTGAGTCATATCATCCTCCAATTCACCATCTTTAATGTATACAGTTGACTCCCGGTAGCGGTAGTGATTAAACCTACAGCATCTCGTAAATAGCTGCAGTCTGCGAATATTTGAAACCCCTCCAAAACTCTTCGAACTACCTATTTTAGTGTTCAGACACGAAACATAAACTATCACCGCCCAACACTTCTATTACTTCAAAGCCATTTTACAACATACTACTTAAATATATATAGCTAACAGGTAGGCGTGAATGCACTTAAAATGGTTACTCTTACGAAGGTGAAAACTAATAAAGGGCCCTCTATATTCAAACATGCATATTTAATATGAATACTTGAAAATTAGTTAATCATGTTTTATCTAAATTAAATGCAAATAATGAGCGAATATTTTGATCTGCTCTACCGAAAAACCGCGATTATGCGAGGATCAAGTGTACCGAACCAGTTGGAGCGCTCATCAGCTGGCGAAGGTTAGAATGAGTTTCTCAAGATCAGTGACTTCCTCCCTCATCCATCTCGTATCATGTTCCAAAGTAAGACTGGTATAGGCCACCTGGAGAACAAACTTACGGCAGCGGTTGACGGGACACAGCAAAGATCTGACAAAATAATTGGACTAATTCTGCATAGCCTAACTTGCGCGGAAAACGGGCTTCTACACCCACCAACGCAGGCTTCGAGAGACCGCTGAACTTGTCACACTTGCACAACCAGTCACTTTTCCTAAAACGAATCCCCAGAAATAAGGATGTATCGAATGCGACCAAGTTTCCTTTTTCCGCCAGGAACGGTGGGGTAAGACAGTTATTTTCAAGTGACAGTCATCAGGTGGTTCATGCGGAATGTCATATGCCAATCTGGGAGCTCCAAACGTAATCAAACCTTTGTCTGTGCGTGCTAGGGGTAGAATAATTAGGAGAAGGCCACAAATGAACTTCTTGTACCCCGACCAACTCATCTAATTTTTTGGGAAACTACGCCTACCATCATGGTCTCAGAGACTGTTATGCAAATTGAGAGCGCATTTTAAAGAATGAAAGGAAGTGAGCTCATCCAGCAGCGAGGTCAGAGAGCAAGCAGGTAGGACAGCGGTTCAACGATTTCAACTACTACCAGCTGGCAGCAATCTGTCACCCATATTGCACCTATCCGGTGGCAACAGCGATGGATAAGCAAAGTTGCGTGAACGATGGACGCTGTGACAAACTGTCCTGCATTCTATATGTTTTTGTCCTTTTCGAACGGTAAACCCAGGGCTATTTCATTGCCTTATTCAAATATACTACTGTGTCTGCAGGAAAGCTGGCACGGTTTGGGTGTTTTGGAAGGAGAAACATTTTGCCTCCACCTGAGTCTCGCGTTAAGAGCATTAGGCTACCTGATGATTGCCAATCAGACCATTCAGGGTCGGAATTTAACAGAAGTAGACGCGATCGCTGGGTGAAGAACGATCTTCTCCTGATGCTTCATATTCCAGCTTGGGTAATACACAAATAAGAAGTTGCAGTACTTATAGGATGCATTCGGTATGCTATTGCTTACGTATGGCAGTTAACGACGTACCCTTACTAGAGGATGGTTTTCCTTCGGTGCTTGCTGGACGGTATTCGAGGTGACATTCGCTGAGATATCAGCACTCATGTTGGAAGTTGGCGTGATGGTTGCTCGTCCACCTGGCTCACCGACACTGGCGTTGGAAAACGCGTTCGTCTGAGTGCTCCCAGAGTGGCTAATTCCTTTGACTAAACTAAGCTGCAGCACAGACTATGAGGTGGAGAGGTCATTTTTCTTGAGCCATGACTCAAGCAGCTCGCAGCTCACGTGACTGATACCTCTCGCGAGAATGTCGGTTTCGTCGAATGGACCGTGACCTAAGAGTTTTCGTCATTGCTTCTCATTGCTGCCACATGTTCGACCGTTCGCGTCCTTAGCAGTCTCAGTTTCTTGGGGCCGAGCAACTACGTCAATTGTATGGCTCCCTAGTCTATTAATAAGTGTAATGACCTCCCCACTCTATATTTGGTGCTGAAACCTAGTTTGGCCAAAGGAATTAGCCACTTGGGGAGTGCATAGGCGATTGCTGTTTGCAACGCCACTGTCAGTGGGCCAGATGGCCGAGCAATCATCACACCATCGTCCAACACGGGTGCTGTATCTTAGTGATTACCGACTCGGATAACGTCCATAAAGCAACTGACGCACCAAAGGGCAACCATTCTGGAGGATGGGAAGTCGTTCATTGGGATAGCGCCTGCATCCTTTAAATCCGCAAATCCTTGCCTCACTGTATCCCTGATGATGCAGTCAAGCATGAATCCGAAACGTCAGGTCAATAAAGTTCTTAGTCCAACGATCGTATCTATTTCTTCTCAACTGCTTCCTGGGACTCGTATTTTCGCTCTTAATGGTGAGACTTGGCAAAAAGGAACCAATGTGTATTACTATCGTTCTTAGTTGATTACGTAATCCCAGGCCACCATCACCCGTGAACTGGTATGAGCGTCCAAAACTTTCTAAGTTTCCCCGTCTTCGAACTTCCTACATCGTATGCGTACGGATTGTTCTATTTCTGTTACCATATGGTGACCAGGGTTATGACTAGTTGAACAAATTTAGGGAAATCCATAAGCAAATCTACAATATTATACCCATATCTCTGTTACCAGTCCATTAAATTACACCTTTGCCGACTTCAGCCCGGTCGGTAGTTGCCTGTGCATCCATTGCGACGCAGACACACCTAACATGTCTTGCGCCCATAAAAACTCCTATCACCAGCCCTCCCGTGAGTGCGCCCACCATTACTAGCAGCACAATTCCCACACACGCGGCACCTCCAGACCTATGCAACCCTTATTATCACCGTACATGAACATCCTGTGTCGACCTGGTTGGTCATTTGCGAATTCATCCCACAGAGACCGGCGAACCAGTGCCAGGAGCACCAACATAGATCCACCGCACCCGCCTCACCTGTCCGCACTGTCCATACACATTAACACACCACATGCGATTATTAGGCCATACGCATCTCCACTAAAGCCTGCAGTAGGACACCACCGGCTATACCACATTACTACATATCTTCTCATCAGCCTCCACACCACACGTGGTCACGCAACACCCCACAAAACATGTTTTCAACTAGCACCTCTCATTGAGAAGTAAGTACCTTCCTTGGCTCCTTCTCCATTTGGCTCCTCTGCTGCATGTGTGATCCGAGTCTGAGACTACCACAGTGCGTTAAACGCAGTGGTTTGGAAATTTTCCCGATTGATAATTACACTCGGGCCTCGCAGTCAGTCCCAGATGTGATTGTGCGGAGTGGCCGACTGGTGGCCTGAGAGTCAGGCTGCAATGGCTCCTTAATGTGACCTTTGGCACTCTCACACATGCGAGATATGAGCAGCCTAACTGCTGCTGTATGAAATCTTGTTGCTTGCGTTTAGGGGCAAGTCGTGTACGTAGTACCCGTGGATGAGGTCATCAACAGCTGCCTCCATTCTCAGCACAAATTCACTGACTGCCTCGGACGGTAGTTGGGACCTAGGAATGGGAATGGTGAGTGAGCTCGATGGCTCAGCGCATTTTCCTCACTATAAACAATCGGATGCATTTGAAACTACCGCGGTGCGCTCAATGCCATGGCTTGGTAGGTTGCCAACTCACGGGATAACTTTGTACTGGGTGGTCAGCCCAGTGTATGTTTGTGCGGAGTGGCCAACTGGCAAACTCAGAGCCAGACTGCAAGGGCTCTTTCTTACTGTGGCCCTTATGACAGTCCCGCACAGTTGGGAACGGATTCCAAATTTGCTTCAATGATCATTGATTTGGGTGTAACCCCTATAAGTGTCGCTCGTTTTCTTACTGCTGCTGTCCCTGACGGTGGGCTCCTGCAGGAGTTCAAAAGCTCAGAATAAGGAATAAATTGTTCTGGTGCTCGAAAAGCCTTCTCCTTTGTACATAAAATCTTCTAGGACTCGAACCTTCACATTCAGTTACCCACCACTGTATTCATGTGATCGGAGCCACTTAACTAAGCACAACTCAGAATTTATAAATAACATTTATAAGATGTTTCCTGATAAATTTAAATCTTTAAGCATTTAAGGACATCAGATTTAACAAGAACACCCACCCACCTGCATCGTTTTTCGGTATTCGCCGTGGAGAGATATAATTCCCAGCACACCCTCCGGATACTTGGGTGCGTTCGCGCCGATTCCCACCCTTGGAGTCACTCACTCACGCACGATCTCGGCCACGGATTGGTGATAACAGCTTGAGTCGTAAATTGCAACTGCCTTTTCACAACAGCCCCGCGCCACCGTTTGTACGCGTGCAGCCAATTATCTCCACAGGTCACACCTCCCTCCATCCGCCACACACCCGCCCCCCCTCTAGTCGCCAGCTGTCCACTAAAATTTTGGGAAATGGGGGGGGGAGCGGGACGGGACAGGTTCCCTATTCTCACACCAACTCTATCACTCAGATCACAGAACTTCGGTAGAGATTATCAATGCCACCCTACTGGAAGGCTAAAAGCGTCACCGTCGTACAATATTCCCTTCTCTTTGGGAGAAAGTTGTTCCGGCATGATTGAAAGCATGTCGGGTGTTTGGGTGGAGGCACAATAGCCGGGTCCCGCAAAGATACTGTTTTGATTGCTTCTCAAATTTTTTTTGGGTAGCCACTTTTTTTCGTTCAAAAACCTGGGATTGCTGTCCCTTTATTCCCTAGCTCCTGTCCATTTGATTTCAGCGTTCAGTAATGCGGCGTAGTCCGCAGTTTATAACCCGAAAAGGACGTCTTTCTGTAGGTCCTCCGGTAGGGCCGCTTGGCCAGTGTCAGCTGTCCTGGGGACATTGTCATAGAACACCCGCGTTGTTTACGTTTCGGACTGGTCTGGCTTTTTGATCTTCTCCCCTTTTTTCTTCCATCCTTTTCCTTCTCGTTATGCCCCTCCCATACAACCCATATTGTCATGGTTCCCATATGACTGGCGGGCTTGCTTTAACTATCTTTGCGGGACCCGGTTACTGTGCTTCCACCCTCGTTGCTGCCTGTAAACTGGCAATAAATAAATAAATAAATATGCAGCAAGTTCATATGAATACTGACCGAGATATAATGACATATCGAATATGTTGGGCTGCTGTCGATCAGGAAACCTAGAGCGCTAAACCTGATAGCGCACTGCACACATATGCTTATTCACAGCCGATTTCGTCCGATAGCCACGCGAGTTGTAGCCACTGAAGACCGCATTGTTCAAGTACTGGGTCTTCATGCTAATGCGGGAATAGGAGACATAATGCGGACTCACTGGAACAAACGTACTATGCTGCGGTTTCGGAGACCTTGGTCGGCTCTCCACTGTCAGAGCTTCAACTGCAGCTAATCGAACAGAAGTGGAACTAGCCTGCCATGGTCTGTTTGTCGGCCTCGGGCTGATCGATTGTTTTGCTCGCCGGCTCGGGCCTTTGGAGAGGTCACTCACTCGCTGGGGGAGGGGAGGCGGTTGAGACTCCGCAAGTTTTGTTCGATCCGGCGGTACTTTTTCTTTGAAAATTGAGTTCGTCTTCGGTTTGTGTCTGCGTGACCGTCTTGTCCCGAGTTTCGTGTACGTAATGACGCGAGGCTTTATAAGCTACAGGAAGGTCACGAGGCCTGTTGATGGAGTTGGCATCTGAATATCACGGCTCAAGCGTTAGTCGTCCCGTCTTTGAGTTGCCCCGGCCTAAGATAGTAGCTACCTCAAGATCGAAAGTATAGCCAGGTTCTCCCACTAGCCTTGTTAGCTGAGAGTTTGGGCCTAGCCACCGAGCTGCCGATTTGTGCTCCTGTAGGCGAGTCTGAAATTTCCGCCCGGTTTCCCCAACGTAAGTGTTGTCTCCCTCGTTGCAACTTATTTTTTAGACAACTGATGGGGTTCGATGAGTGGCAGCGTGTCCCTGGATTGCATTAAACGGGGACAAATTGTTGCTTTGGGTCTGGTGGGTTGTAACAGTCCAGAAACCGCCTCAGAGACTCCTTTAATGTAGGGAATGACCTTCCACACTTCAGATGGCGGTTCCATTAACCGTCGTCTATTCGCCTTGTACCTACTTTTCTCAATAAAATGGCTAGGCTATCCATTATATCTGCTGGCGTGCTGCATTTGTCCAGTTTCTCCCCGGAGCACAAGCACGTCAAAGAAGGGGAGTTGCTTCGCCTTCACTGTGAATTGGATATTTGGATCTATCCAGTTCAGCTGCTAAATGTCGGTTGTTTTGATAACGATGAAAGTTTCATCGACATAACGGGCCCAGAACTTTAGTTGATACTTGATGAACACCAAGAGTTCTATCCGTTGCAGGACTACTTCCGCACTCACTCCGGATAGGGGATACCCATAGGAATTTGTTTAATCATTTCTGTGACGTTTTCATTATCTTCGAAAGTCAGCCTTATGAGCTGATTGGGTGTTTGATGCAAAGCTTGGCAGTAGGCTTGGTCCGGCAGCCTAAGTTTCAGTGCACTATGCACTTTCCATCCTTCCCTGCTTACATTCTGCGTAAACTAATGTGTGAACTTGGAATAAATCCTTCAGAGCAAAGCTTTTCAGGGTGAACGGTGATATGCATATTTGTGCTGACGAGCCCAGCCCCTCACAGCTGCCCCATGCAGCGGCATAAGATCAGCAGTATTTGTGTTTTTTAGCTGTGTGTTTTTTTAGTGTGTGTTTTAGCTGATACCTGTACTGTCAGTATTGTGAAAAATGCAACAGTTGGGTGTTTTGACAGTCTGTGAATATAACGCGACGAGGCCGCAGAAACTGGTAGGTTGCCACTCAAATACTCATAGGGACTTTCGAACCGAGCCTGAAAGACTGCATTCCGAAGGATTTAATCCAAGTTTGCGCAGTAATTTCCTCAGTGATTTAACCAGACAGGGTCTGTCTAGTTCTAGTCTCACCCCGATATGTTGTTTGCAAAACACGAATATGGTCATCGCTACAGCAGACGGGCCGAGATTATTTGTGTGTGTGAACCGGACAATGGTGGTAACTGCCTCTGCAGTTTTCCCTTTACTCGCTCTCTCTCGCCGTAGAGTCTGCATTCTACTAGCAAAACTGGTTCATGGTGATTGGCTTAGACACGAACGTATGGACCCCCGAGTTACAGCGGGCCTTGCGCTACATACCAGAGGGATACCTACGCCCGTGTCCACACTTAATCACTAACTTAACGTATACCACCAAAACCTTGTCGTAATGCCATCTGTAAGCAGTTGATCTAGGTTTTCGTTAATTACGGGCGAATAAAGATGAGACTGGAGGCAAGGACCAATCTTACACTGTGCCACGATGCAACTGATGCCAAAACTTAAGCGCGCTTAATCCAGAGATTAACGAGTGTTTGGAAGACACAGCTGTCTGTCTCGCTCGAGTTCGTTCGTCTGTTAGCGGAGTTTGTCTGATTTGCCTGTCCTGGTCTCGCAGCGCCACAGATGAAGGTCTGAAGTCTCGTGAGTTCCGTGCGAAATACTTAACTCTGGCAGCTGGCTGATATTTTCGTGCAAGTTCCAAGTAATCGCTGCGAGTATTTCTACCAGGAAGCCACTCCCAAATCCCCCTACGCGCAGAGGATGGCCGGTTCGCCGGTTTGTTACCCCCGTCCACCACCGTTGCAGTCCTGAAAACTCGACGTTTCTGACGGAAGGGTGCATGAGGACGTTCACAGTTTAATCCAGGCACGACAAAGAACCATCACCATACAAAACTAGCCCATACCATCAGTTTCTGTCAAGCTATGCCTCCTATTGGTTTTAACCAGCTGTAGCCTACTGTGGGTAACCCACCGATTCATAGGCCTGGTTTACAGAATGTGGGGTAGGAGGAGGGATTGTGGTAGCTGCAGCGCAAGGCTACTATCACTTAAAACTAATTCACGCGCAAATCACCATCCGTGCACCACCTGGTGTCGAGCATACGGTGGACCTCGTCAAAATCGACGGTCGAACTGTCATATTACAGAAATTATGAAAAGTAAGTTGACTACTTAAATCTGAGCCCATTAGTGTTAATTTCACGCCTGGAAGACCCGAAATTGTCGCTCATGCTTCGATGTTTCTCGCCGTCGAAGACTTCCGTTCCACGGGAAAAGCACCTGCCGCTGTATTTTTGACAATGATTTCTGTTACGTGGAAGAAAAACAAACTGTTTCCGAAGGTAAAGATCCGCTTCCGAACATAAGAACCAAGCATGAGAATAATCTTTAAGAACTCAGATTTGCTCGGAGTATACTCTTTCTTGTTTTCGTCCCCAATCTACCGCTTCAAAATCCCCGATGTTTTATTGATATTACATGCCACAATACCAATACCAATACTCAAGTCTGACCTCTAAAAAACCAGACATATATTGTAAAAAACAATGCTACTCACTGTTTGCCAATACTATGTTAGTAGTGGTAAATTTATACGTGCTAAATAGGGTTTTCAAAGGCATTGCCTATTATCCTCACCAAATAAACTGAAAAAACTGAAAAACCATTCAAGTGGCAGAAGGACCGACCTATACAACTGTATTTGGACAAGAATACTATTTCGTCCATGACCGCTCACCACATCGCTTACGGGACTCACTCACCCCGTTCTGCCATGGGGCTCACTCTCGACCGCCGCCAGCAGCCGCACAGCAGCTATTATTATAGGCAGATGAACTTTGCCGAAAAGTTATCAAACCTGGAGTTGGGTATGACCGGCTGATGACGGCTAATGAGCCAGAAATGGCGATTCCAATCTACTTTGTCTTTGCCAGCAAAGTTTAGCTACGAATACTAGTATTATTGGGTAGCAACTGGGCTATTCGGTTCAAAAAAGGTTTGATATTTCGCTAAGCAATGTCGATGAGGACTGCTATTGTCCCGAAGACGAATAAGTGATGACTTGCGCATTGATCTGTTTAAATTGAAATAGACAGACGTTTCACCAGCCTCATTAACTTCCCCCGACAGCCGAAACAAGGAATAACTGACTGGTAAACGACGTAAGGGAGGAAAAATTTAAACGGCCTCTCTAAGAGTGCCACACACGAACAGATTCCTAACGCCACCCCAGTCAGGTTTCAAAGATGTGGAATCCAATATGCCACAATGCTAGATACCATTAAGGCTGTAATAGGGAGTAACTGAGGCCCGATTCGTAGCCATCTGTGGACCCGAAAATATCCTTTAGAGCGACGACTATGAAACAGTCATAAAAACCTCAAAGTGCGTTACTTTTATACAGCCGCAAACCCTTTGGTTGATTCAGATTAGATAGACCCGAGTCTTTCAAATGGAGGCGAATTGTTGAATCTTTAGATGTCTGTGTGAGAAACGAGGTAAATTAGTCGAGCACCGGAACATTTTTTTATTTATCCAAGTTTTCGAACTCGTGCAGGAGACCGTCCTCAGAGACAGCAACCGTAACAAAACAGGCGACAGGTATGCCAGCGCCAAATCGACACATCGATTGACTGAGTTATAATCTAAGGTCCAGCCTTCAAAACAGGTCTCTGTTTGTCTTGTCTTGGTGGCTGCGATGTTTAAACTCGCTACCCGTTTTGAATGGGTTATCAGCCACCCCCCTGATAATTCGTCATCCCGTCGCACAGTCATCTTACATGCGCGAACGAGCACTGGTTCGGGCCGATCTCTTAGAAGCGATCGAGTGCATTACTTCGGGACTGCGGTTTCGAAAACTCTAATGTGGGCGTGTGTCAGCAGGCATCAATATGATCGGTGGGAGGGAAATGGTTGTTGCTGTGACGAAATAAATGCATCCTCGTGATATTTTCTTATTCGTTACTCAACTTAAACGCGGAATTTTGTGTTCACTTAAATGGGTCACCCTTTAGTACAATGGTTTCTGATTATGGGTTCGAGAGAAATTCGAAACGTCAGGCTAATAAAGCTCTTGTTCCAGCGACTATGGCCCTCCTTTATTTCGTTGACTGTTGTCCGATATGTTACAAGTTTCCTATCTCTCGTATGTTTCCAGGCATAGCATGCAGCAAATACAGGGATCCTTACCTGTGTCCGCTATGAAGGTTTTTAAATATACTAAAATGCATGGCACATTGCATTTTGCCATAAATCGTGGAAAGTTGTGTAACTTTCAAGACAGAATTTCTCATGCCCGGTTCAGCTTCCTTCTTTAACTGCTGAATGATTATAAGATGCAGGCATTAGCCACAGTTCCACAGAAGGAAACATTATGAACATTGAAGTACTGCAAATTAACCGAAAACACTAGTTTCCGTGCCTGTCTGTGACAGTCTCCGGTGATGGTTCGGAGAATCCGAAAAGTCAGACGCATAAAAATCTTGTTTCAGCAATAGCTACCTCTTCTAATTCAGTGCCCTTTGCATCACTGACTACTCGCTATGTTGGACTGTCTTAAAAGGCATTAGATCGAATATCTGAAACAAAACGTGATCAGTCGTATTCCAGCCTACAGCGAGGAGAAATCTTTGAGCACCAGTTTCATGGGACTTGAGAATAATCACATTTCGGAACTCAGTTCTGGACATTTAGGAGAGCAGTCAATAGAACGGCTAATTGCACTTCCAATACCCGCAGATGGAATGCCGACAAGGAGGAGGGAGACTAGTGAGCATTACCGGCTACACAGTCATCGTCAGGCGATTATACGCCAACGTAAGACCTGGATCGCGGGTACGGCTGGTCTGACGATGATTGACGGAACAGAAGCTGCTGCCCTACTGTCCACCATTCTCATTTTGTAGTTCCTTTACTTGCACTGCTTGTCGCTAGTTGACTGCCTACGAGGGCTCCTAATAGTATTCCTGCGGAAAAGGAACGTTTTGATCAATTTAAAACCTGTCTACTGTTACTTACAAAGTAGCAATGTGGTATTACATTAAAAGACGAACGACCTAGGATGTAGGAGTAACTCTAGTACTCCATTTTCCGACATCCGACAGTTGCGAAAAAACTGTTCACAAAGCGAACACGTTATTTCTTTTAAAAATATAAACATCAAATTATTCAACAAACGAGAAGACTCTTCGAGCGCCGGTAAAATTTGTTTATTATTCGGAGCTTTCAAAATCCTGCAGGAGTCAATCGTCCAAGATAGCAGTAGCAACAAAAAGGCGACAACTGTAGGGGGTACAAAACCAATCAATAACCGCTGACGCAAGGTTGGAGGTGACGGCGCAGAGCTCTGTGCACCGGCTACAAACCGATTGATGGAGTTCCCATTCCATCGCTGTCTGAGGACGCTTACGTTTTTAGAATTAACTGTAAAATCTGTATCGTGTCCTACGCATGCCAAATATCGCGTTGTATTCCAACTTTTCTGAAAAAAATGCTGGACATTCCTTGAAATTAACTATAAAATGGGAGTAAATGAGGGATGGAATCGGTCTTGATCTTACGTAATCCAAATATGCCATACTCTGTGGATCTCTCCAATTACCACATCGTATCTATCGATCGGAGCAGATACAGGGAAAGACTCACTACCAAGAAAGTTGACATAAGCGATGGCGTTATTGCATGCAATTGCCAGGATGCAACACTATAACCTATCTTGTGAAAGCTACTGCTAGAGTAAAGAAAACTCCGACATCCGATCCTCCAGCCAAGCCGCGGCTTTTGTCTTCCTCAGTTTTTCGAGCTCTTGCACGCTGCCACTCACTTAACCCACACGTTCCCATCCCACTGCGTGTGCCACTTGGTAAAAAGGTCAGCTGGATCAATACACAACAAAGTTTGACTCGTTTGCCGGTGATTTGTATTCATGAAGATGTGTGGCTGCTTGTTCTCGCGGTCCCCAGCGCTGGCGCTCACTCAAGATGTTCGCAGTTCACCTATGCCCCCTGCCAAACGATTACTTGAGCCGTGCGCGACTGGTCATTAACGTGGAGGGAGCTCACGGTAAATCGACGCTGCGTCTTTCGCTTATTGGTTGCAGGCAAATAAAGCCCAGGCGCAGGCGTGCATTCCAGCGCCAGGGGTCAAGAAACCACCATGGCGGCTGAAACTGCTTGATGCAACTCTTAGCTCTTTCGCCTCAGTAAAACTTGCTCACCCGGCTTACCTCTCCTGTCATTTGGAAGCCTTTGAGTTTGTCTATCATAGTATCTCGGCAGCCTAGCGTTCCGCACGATTTGACTCATAAATAAATGAACTTGGATTTTTGAATTTTAAGTTGTGCTTTTTTGTCGACACAGAACCTCTGCTGCTGACTTGAACACGAAAACCAGCAAGCTTCGAGATATCTTCCATCCAATAATTATGTTTCCTGGAATTTGTCGTCTTTTAATTGTTCGATAATCGCTCTGCCTTTGATGGCATTTTGGCCGCTTACAATTATCTGGTCCCATTCGTTAACCTGCCCGAACATTGTATAAACTAGGCGTCAGCCGGTGTTTACGGCTAAAATGCTCATGCATAACACTCACGTATGGAGTAGGCATATCAAAGGTGACACATTACAACAAAATGCACAACTGTGCCGACGACCTCGGGCGGGACAGGGCCGGCGTGCTAATGTGATCCGCAGTCCCAAGAGATTCAGCCAGCACGTCGTGTCATGATACGTGGAATTTAATTCAGTATATACTGCGCGCATTCCAGTTGCGCAGATGTCGTCCATGGACTTTCAGGTGGTAATTTTGGCGAACCGGGATTTTTTCATAATGCTACGATGGGTCGAAAACCACCGATAGGCGCGTTAAAACAATTAGCAGCCATACCATCCAATCTGTGCTCTGACAGTGACCGATCGCTTGAAACTTTACTCGAAATTTTGAAGTATTTTCGAGATTAAGAAACATTACTTCAAAGGGGTTGTAAGATTGAGTATCATACGGTACGATACCACGATGATTCAGAGAGGACAGCATCCCGGCGTTCGAATGCACGGCTTTTCAGCCACTTGCACGAAACACACTTGATAAAAAATGAATACTTAAACAATAAGCTTTCTTTCAGTTGATTTTTGATGATTTGTAAATTCAAATATACTTTATCTAAAACAAGCTAAACAACATTCTCTCTTCGACCTTTTTGATAGTTAACAAGCTCATCAAATTGTGTACTCGAAGGGTATGTTTTGGTTTTAATTGTGCGATCCTTAAGACCGTACAATGCCCACTCGAATAGCCTCATATTTTCTTTTAATCGATACCCCTGATGAAGCATACAACACAGCCCACATGCAAAACTTTATGAGTACCATATGGTATGTTCTTAATGTCATAGATAAATTTATGATTTTCCTTACCTGCAAAGTATACACGTTGTAGAAACTAAACCCTCAACGCAAATGTAGCGGCAAATCGGGGCTCAAAATTAATCCCGAAGTGGAAGGGTTTTTAAAAGCCGAAATATACCCCTCCTTTGAGTATTAAATGCAAAGAAATGATCTTTTCTTCTAAACACCTACAAGAAAAGATATTTTGGATGTGCGTTCAATAAAAAATGTGCATTACTTATGCATTGATTTTTTGGCGAACGAGGTTGTTGCCAGCGACCAAAAGAATGTGTATTCAAAAGCCGACACCCTGGCATGTTTGACATATCACTCGATTATTTTGCAAACTAATCACTTTGACAGGTCTACAGTAACGTTTTTCATATTTTGGCTTGGGGACCTTGTAAATACACCTCTTCATGCAGTTTATATGTTAAACTCAAGAAACCACATGGATTTACGAGAAGAAACTCCCCGGAGAATGCAGTCGTGGCAGGAGAGTAGGTCATGGTTCAACATTGCACATGCTCCTAAAGTCTACAAGAAGCACTTCCATGTACCGACGAACTGTGCTGAGCCAGGTTTTCAGTTTCCCCCACTTCGAAACCTCCCATTGGGCAACAGTGCCCGACCAAGGACAATAAACACTGAGCTTGTGATATAAACGACGAAGAACATCCCCAAAGCACCTCAGTCGCCTTTCTTGGATGGCCTGAAACATCTGTGCAATGCTGTCGCGACGAGCGCGAACTGCCTCGTTGGAGACGAAATCAGTGTAATTAACTCGAAGGATGGTCCTCAAGCAGTGGTGGGGAAATACCTTCAGTTTTCGCTGATGTTCTACGCACATAGCCCAGCCTTCACAATTATAGAGAAGGACTGACCGCACGGATGCACGGTACTCGTGAAGCTTTGTGTGCATGGAGATATAGCGCCAGATCCATAGGCACTTTCTAAGGCTTTATAAAATCCGGCGAGCAGCACCAGTTCAGGAGATAATCTTGTCCTTACTGATTTAGCGCCAAAAAGAGGTACATATTTATAAAAAATTACAAAAATATTTATTCAAGTGCCAAGTACACAAGTGCAGATCACAGAGTGCAAATACTGCGACGACGTCGTCAGCGACAGTCACAGCGAAGTGAGGGGCCGCGCAAACTTAGGGAAACAGCTGCTTTCCCCAGTTTTCGTGTCCATTCCACGGTGACAAAGAGGGCGCCCGTAGCAGGAAATGTTCGTACAAGTGTTGGACCGAGACCCCTATAGAGGATACCAATGCCTGAAAGAGGGAGGGGAAGAAAATTGGAACCCCGTGAATGAAGGCTGAAAGACTTCAAGCTGATTCATTGTTAAGCCAGCTAGGAGGCTACTGGTCTACACAAGCGGCTCTCCTTTACTGAACATTGGGCTAATTTTGTGAAGTAAGACCGAATCGGACAGCTGTGAATGCCTTGAGACAAAAATGCGTGGACCCAGTGCTCCGCAGACTCCATTCTAGTCACAAAAAGTACGCCAACCAGTGCATGCGCAAGCGAAGATAAAATACACGCATCCCAAAATTTTGGCGAGATCTCCCATACCTGAAGAACGTCTCGGAAGCCGTCAGACGCCTTCTTGGAGTTGGGGTTGCACACAGGCCGGAGGCAACCATCAGGTGTCAGGTCAGGAGGCCGAAGGACCCACTGCTACGGCAGGAAACGTCAGGAGTTCTTGGCCGGAGCTGATACAGTTACGGATGAAGCAACAAACTCAGAGAAACTGGGAGATTACTGCGGACGCAAATGGCCGGGCACGCAGAAACAGTGAGGAAGAATGACGTTAGCTCTCAGGTTACAGCTCACTTGACGGGACCCGGCCATATTTTCACGTTTCACGAGGGCGACATGCTTGCAAGAGGTGACAACCGTGAGCTTCTCGAGTCATGGTTCTCAGGCCTGCAGTCAATCAACAGGCGCAATGATCTCTCGCTCTAATATTCTGTGCTGAGGCTTCCCCTGGACAGGGGAATCAGTCACATGGGGAGGGCAAGAGCGACCAAAAATTCCAATGACAGTGGGTGAAATTGCCGAGTAATGAGCACGCCAGCATCTAACACGGATGACAATATTGCGGCCACTAATTACTGGGTCGCGGACTGACAAGCCAACCTCGCATAAATCAAAGCCTCAAGCAGTGATCGTGAGAGCTGCTAATGTGTGTTCACAGGACTACTACGTACTATAAATAAGGCACTCCTTTTGTCTCCACTACTTTATCTGGTTGTCTCAATGCAACACGTCGCTATGCGACCGCCTGTGAGGGCTCTAGTGGAGCTCCAGGGCACAACGGAACATGCATGTTCCTATCATTATATTCCCGATCGCAATCGACAAAGCAACGAGCCCGTGGCTCAATGTTAGAGCGTTCGACTCAATTACCAAAGGTCGCGGGTTCGAATCCCAGTTGTTCAACACTTGGGATTGGGTATGACTAGCTTATGACAGCTAATAAGCCAGAAATGGCCATTCCGGTCTCCCTTGTCTTTGTCGGTTCAATTTCATCATATGCTACACGTCGCTATGTGACCGCCTGTGAGGACTCTAGTCTGAGCTCCGGGGTACAACGGAACATACATGTTCCTTAAGCAGATCGGTGAGCCGCACACTATCATATATATATATATATATATCATAATGGGTACGGATCTCACATGTAACTGAGAAGCCTCGTTGAGGGGAGTCTTAAAACATACCTTTCACTTACGTGATAGGTGCTGGCGTTGGGTGGTGATGGAAAAGTGGGTCTGTGATGCAGGTGCGTGAACAACTCAAGACAGCCGAATTTCTGCATGTCTTTCCGCAGTCCGTCGCGATTCACCGTGTCAAAGGCTTTCGCCAGATCCACGTAGTTAATGTAGAGGTGGGTTCGCATCTCCTGGCACTTCTCTTGTAGCTGGCGGGCGGCAAAGATCATGTCGGTTGTTCCGCGCTGTTGTTGAAAGCCAAATTAGCTTTCCGGTAACAGGCCCTGCTCTAGGTGAACATTCAGACGATTGAGAAGGATACGGACGAAGATCTTCCCGGCGAAGTTGAGCAACGAGATGCCTTTGTGATTATCACAGAGTGGCCGGTTCCCCTTCCGCTTGTAGAGGTGGACGATGGTCACGTCTTTCAAATCCTGAGGAACTTGTCCTTCGTGCCACATCTCTTGGAAGAGTGATTGTGAATTTGGCCATCAGCCGGGGCTCGCCGTGCTTGTAGACTTCCGGTTGGATTGTGTCAGATCCCGGTGCTTTTCCGCTGGAAATCTGCTGCACGGTCAGGGTGGTTTCTGGTAGGGAAGGCGGCACATCCAGGTCATTGTTCCTTCCCACTTGAGGGAGCTGGTCAATGGTAGCATCGGAGATGGCTGATGAGCAAGTAAGGAGACTTCTGAAGTTCTCGGCCCTGCGCTTCAGAATTTGCGATTACTCTGTTAGAAGCGTTGTGCAGTTAGAGCTGAACAGCGGTGCGGTCAGCTTCATGGAGGGGCCGTAGATGGCCTTTATGGCTTTGAAGAAAGTTTCTCATTTCATGACGGTCCGTATACTCCTGGATTTCCTTAGCATTTCGGACCCTCCAGACGTCCTGCATCTCCCACAACCTTTGCTGTACAAGGCGGCGGCATCTGAAGAAGGCTGCTTTGGTGGCGTCAGTCCTAAGGTCCATGCAGGCTTTGTGTAGTCGATTCTTCTCCACGAGTAAGTTGCTGATGTCGGTGTCATTGTCGTCAAACCAGTCCTGGTTTTGACGGCGTGCACGTCCGAGGACTTCGAGGGCGGTGGACGGGATGACGTTTCGCAGTTGAACCAATCGTGTCTCCAAAGTGGTATTATTATCTGGAGCATGCAGGTCCTCCAGTTTCTGGGTTATTCGGTTTCTATAATCAAAACAGTGAGCAGGAAAATTTGAAAAAAGGAGTATTCAACTTACCTGGCGGTAACTTACCTTGGGGTTTTCATCCGGGGTTGAAGTCGGAGCCTCATTTTGGAGAGGACGAGACGGTGATCCGCCCAACCATCGGCATCGCGGATTGCCTTAGTTATCAGCACGTCCTGTCGATCTCGCCTCCTAACGAGAACATAGTCCAGCAACTGCCAGCGCCGCGACCCAGGGTGCGTCCACGTGGCTTTCTTTCGCGTCGGAAGGCGGAAGAAGGTGTTGGTCAGCAGGAGACGGCGTTTCGCACAGGTTTACAGAAGGAGGCCGTTATTGTTACAGCTACCGAGACTGTGGAGACCCAGCACTTCCTGGCAGGCAGCGTGGTCCGTACCGACGCGGGCGTTGAAGTCCCCAAGGACAATTAACTTGTCCGCCTTCGGCACAGTAGCCAGCAGGGAGTGCAGGTCCTCGTATAATTTGTCATTCGCCGCATCAGAGCTCATCATTGGGGAGCGTGGCGCTAATTATGATGAGGCAGGCGAAGGCTCATCAGGCGATCATTTATACCCTGCGGCAAACAGAGCAGTCGTCCCACTATGTCGTTCCGGATGGCAAAGGCTACACTAGCGTCACGTTGCCCTACCTTTGGCCGGCCGCTCCAGAAGGTGTAGCCGGCACCCACCTACTCCACCTGACCCTGTTCAGAGAATTGGGTCTCGCTGAGAGCAGCAATGTCCACCTTGTAGCGCGCCAGTTCCCGAGCGACTAGCCTCGCCCTCCGTTCCGACCGGTTGCTCCTCGGATTGGCTAAAAGGGAACAAACATTCTAGGCTGCTAGTGTGAGCGGACTCACCCGAGCAGCCCAGAGGGTATGGCGCGGGGGATGCGGATGGGCATATTTTTATTCATTTGAGGTTTACGACCGCGTATTTTAAGATATGTGACCCGCGGCTGACTGCAGACGACGTGATACCTAGAATTTGTTTAGGGCACCTTTTCTAGCCCCTTCATCCGCGAGGAGGCAAGCAGTGCTGTCTCTAAACAGGGCTGCTTGGACATCCCGGACGGCTGCCGAACTCCACTATGGATCACGGTTTTATTTTAGCGGAAGAGCGACCCAAGTTAGCCTGGGCAACCTACGGGGTTGCTGTCGCACCCACAGTAGGACGTTTTGAGGGGGAGAGGTGTGAATTTCGGGAGTCAGACATACCGGGTGTGGAGGCACACACAACACCGGAGACCCTTACCTGGTTTAGCCCACCGGTCGTGACGGTTGCCCAGGGTGTGGTCGCTGAGAAGAACCCAGCTTTCAGGAGCCACAGGTGAGAGTTTGGTACCAGTTATAGGCGGCCACATGAGCATTCACCACCTGTACAAGACAAATGGAGCGACCAAATGCTAGCTGTGTGGTGCTGCCCTAACTGGTACCTACACCCCACACACACCGCACACACACACACACACACACCACGCACGCACGCACGCACGCACACACACACGCGACAAGGTCGGGCAAATTCATTGTCGACGGTCACCGTAATGCTTTCATGGGAAAGTTGAACACGGACGTTGGTAAAGTGATAGCTGCTGCCATCTGCGCACCTTGCCCACCTGGGCCCGGTGTCAGAGACAAAGAGTCAAGAAGACCGGAGGCGGGAAGGGGACGCGAATTAATAGCTGGCGCAATACAGGTCTAAGTCCAAGCCGCCCTTAGTACAACACTGGCATTTTGTTGAAAGCCGGAGACGCAACCGAATAACGCCTGCCATTGCCTAATGGCCTGTGTTGGGTAACGCATCAACCACGTGGCCCGGTGGAACACACCTGAACACACACGCACACACACACACACACACACACACACACACACGACAGTTCGACCGTCGATTTCGACGAGTCCACCCGTATGCTCACACCAGGTGGTGCAGGGACGTGAATGGTTAAAAGTGATAGTAATAACGCATGCAGCTACCACTCTCCTCCCCACCTGAGCCCGGTGTCAGAGACCAAATTCCGGAGGAAGAAGGACGCAAAGGTGGCTGGCGCGTGGCTGGTTCAAAATCAGCAGCACCTGGTGTGCCACCACGCCCTCCATGTTCGGCATTTGTTATGGGAAGGCGCAACCCGAATAACGCCTGCCGTGCCCTAATGTAGCCCCCGTGTTGGTCCAACGCATCTACCACGTCAGCCCGTTTGAGGGGCAGCACAAAGAGATGTCAACCCAGGTATTTCCCGAAAACCGGTCTGTACAGGAAAAAATGACCCCAACGTAGCTTAGCTTCGGTGATCGGACGAGAATGGTGCTTTCTACGTGGTCAGCCGGTACACACACACACACATACCACGTAGCAATGCAGCCAATA